>OMOU01094672.1:0-16470 GCA_900312585.1 Malacocephalus occidentalis
TGCGCGAAGGCGGGGATGAACCGCCTATAGTAGCCGGCCATCCCCAAGAAGGACCTCACCTGCTTTTTCGTCTTGGGCCGCAGGCATGCTGCAACCGCCTCTGTTTTGTCCAGCTGCGGCCGCACTGTCCCGCCGCCCAAGTGGTACCCCAAATACCGTACCTCCCTCCGTCCAATTACACACTTGCTCGGGTTGGCCGAGAGCCCGGCCCGCCTCAGCGACTCGAGGACGGCCGCCACCCGGCTGAGATGCTGCGGCCAAGTGTCACTATGGATGATCACATCATCCAAGTAGGCCGCAGCATACTCCGCATGCGGTCGTAGTACGCGGTCCATGAGCCGCTGGAACGTGGCCGTCGCCCCGAACAACCCGAATGGCATAGTCCTAAATTGGTACAAACCATACGGAGTGGAGAAGGCCGATTTCTCCTTGGACTCTGTAGATAAGGGAATCTGCCAGTAGCCCTTGGTTAAATCCAGTGTAAAAAAAAAACGAGCCGTGCCTAGCCGGGCCAGAAGTTCGTCACCCCGAGGCATGGGATAAGCGTCAAACTTAGATACCCCATTCACCTTGCGATAGTCCACACATAACCGGACAGCCCTGTCTGGTTTATTTACCAGAACGATCGGGCTAGCCCATGAACTGTGTGACTCTTCTATCACACCCAACTCCAGCATGGCCTTTAATTCTTCCCTTACAATTTTCTTTTTATGTTCGGGTAACCTGTACGGCCGTGACCTAACAGCCACGCCGGGGACCGTTTCTATGCGGTGTTCAATGAGCGTGGTGCGGCCCGGTAGCGGGGAGAAGACATCCGTAAACCGCTGCTGCAAGTCAGCTACCTCGGTTCTCTGCTGTGGAGTCAGATGGCTTTCTAACTGAACCGGTGTGAACGGCGCCGCTTTTTTAGCCTCCGGTCCCAGCTCACCTTCCTTGATTACTGCTGCTGCGAGACGAACCGGGCGCGCCTCATTCCATTTTTTAAGGAAGTTGAGGTGGTAAATCTGACCGCTTCCCCCTCTATCGGACCGTGCCACCTCATAGTCAACGTCCCTCACTCGCCGTGTGACCACGAAGGGTCCTTGCCACTTTGCGAGTAATTTAGAGCTGGATGTGGGCAGCAATACATGAACTTTCTCCCCCGGTGTAAATTGTCTCAGCTGAGTACCTCTATTATACAGCTGCTCTTGACGCTCCTGGGCCTTCTGCAAATTCTCGCATGACAGCTGACCGAGTGAATGGAGTTTTGCTCTCAGGTCCAGGATGTACTGAATTTCATTTTTACTGGTGCTTGGACCTTCCTCCCAGTTTTCTTTAATAAGATCCAGCACCCCCCTGGGTTGTCTACCGAACAGAAGTTCAAAGGGGGAAAACCCCCTGGGGCACCTCCCGCACTGCAAATAATAGAGGTTCAAGCCATTTATCCCAATTTCTACTATCCTCGTGCATGAACTTACGCAGCATGGACTTTAACGTCTTATTAAACCGCTCCACAAGCCCATTGGTTTGTGGATGGTACACGCTGGTACGGATTGATGTGATCCCCAAAAAACTGTAAAGTTTGTGAAGGGTGCGTGACATTGATCCGTCAGAATCTGTTGCGTTGGGATTCAAACGCGGGAGATTAATTGAGAGAGAGCCTGTGCTACGCTCTTCGCTGAGATAGAGCGCAGGGGCACTGCCTCCGGGTATCGCGTTGCATAATCCACTATGACCAACACAAAACGATACCCCCGTGAGCTACAGTCCGATGAGATCCATAGCGATTCTCTCGAATGGGATCTCCACCAACGGAAGTGGTCTCAATGGGGCTTTGGGTATAGCCGGTGGATTGCTGAGCTGGCATTCACGACAAGACGCACACCACTGCTCTACGTCTGCGTATATCCGTAAACCGCTTGAGGGGGCGCTAACCACGCCCCCTCATGGCTCACAGCGACTGAGCATGCTTACTAGTGCTTGAGCAAGAGTGTCCTGATGCAAGATAAAATCCCACTCAGTCATTGCAGGGCTGGTATTGTTGTTGTAGAGTTGATAATAATAATAATAAGAGAATAGTGGTTTTCAACATCAGGCTCTGCAAATGAATATCCGATCAAACAAAGACAAGGTAAAGACAAGGGAGTATTTCTGCGGGAGTCTGTCTCCATTACAGTCAGGACATCCTACCATTGCAGATGTCATCGAAGCTCTCCAATCTCCTCTACCCAATGATCTCAACCTACACAGACCTTGATGTGAGAGGGGGACTGCCAATCGGCGGTCAAGCAAACTGAGACCATTCTGGTCAACGCCTCCCTCCAGTCTCTACACTTCATGACTCTCACAGAGACCTGGATCATCCTGGAAAACACCACCACTCCAGCCACCGTCTCCACTACCTACTCTTTCTCCCACACCCCGACCCTCTGGGCAAGGTAGGGGAACAGGAATCCTCCTCTCTCCAAAGTGGTCATGCCAGGTCCTTTCCCTGGAACATCTGACTCCATGCTATGTCTGTTACTCTTCCAATCAAGCTCAACATGTATGTGCTTTTCCGACCACGAGGCCCTCTTCGATGAAATGGATGCCCTCCCCAGCTTTTTTCCTGCAGATAGCACCCGCCTCATCCACTCTGACTGAAATGTACCCTCCTCCTTGGACTCGCTCTGTCTATACACCTGCAGACCATGGCTGTCTGAAGCTCTGCGAACAGAGCTGCAGGCAGCTGAGAGGAAATTGAGAAAATCTGACTCTGCTGATGATCTCTCTCACTACCTCCACCTCAGAATTTACCTCTACTGTGTCAGCTGCCAAATCTGCATTTTACCTTGCAAAGATCAACTCTTCCGCCTCCAACCCTGCGAAAATGTTCTCCATGTTCTCATACCTCCTCAACCCTCCCTCCTCCCTCGTCCATCACAGCTGATGGCTTTGTTACCTACTTTACAAAGAAGTTGAAGGAAATCACCTCTTCTTTCACCCCTGCTCCTATCCTCAAGGATCATGGCAGTATCAGGAGAGCACCTTTAAAAGATCAATGCATCGACTGGTGTCAGCTGGTGGACCATGACCGGCCCCAGGTAGAATCGGCTTTAGGGATGTAGTTGCTGCCAGTTGATTTACTGAACCTTGTGAGTACTGGTACGACCAGCTGTGCTGCAATGCCAACATCATCTCTGTGGCCCGATCTTCCGGCCCTTCCTCATACATGAAGCAGCACAGATCTTGCTCCAATCATTCATCATCACTCGCCTCGACTACTGCAAATCTCTCCTGGCTGGACTCCCTGCCTCCACAATCAAACCCTTGCAATGTATCCAGAACGCAGCAGTGCACCTGGTGTTCAACTTACCAAAATTCTCCCATCATTCGTGACCTCCAATGGGTCCCGGTAATCACTTGGATTAGATTCAAGACACTTGTACTGGCCTACAAGGCTGTCAGCGGAACTGCCCCTACCTCCAAACATTAGTCAGATCCCATGCCCCAGCCCAAGCTTAGCCGCCGCTCAACAACTTCGGCTAGATGCCTGGTACCACCTTCAATAACAACATCACTCTGCAAGATGGCAGAGTCTCACCAGCTTCTGCAAGAGACTCAAGACACACCTGCTCAGAGTTTGCCTGAACTCTGTACAATGCCCCCTCCACCTTTGTGTTTGTATGTCTTGACATAATTAATAGTACTTGTACATTAGCATATTGTATGTTCTTAGATATTTGAAATGCACTTCTGCACTTCTGCTCTTATCCCAGCTATTATGCAGGCAATCTAGCAATTATGAAATGCATTATATTAGCCATGCAGCTATGAATGCTTGAAACCTGCTCTATTCTTATCTTTATCTACCACAGCAATACATTGCTGTCTCCTTCAACAAATGTACTGTTTGTAAGTCACTTTGGATAAAAGGATGTGCCAAATGCCCTAAATATAAATGTAAATGTAATGAGACTAGTGTTTTTAGTCTGGATGTAAGTATTTGACAGAAAAGATTAAAGTCATGAAACAAATGCTGATATTTATGTACTTGTATACTGTATATTCGTCAAAATATGTATGTCCATAGTCATATATATCTTGACCTGGCCCACTTGACCCAGACCTCCAAGCACCTCAGACCAGACGTGATCAACTTGCTCTGCTTGGGACTGGCCTCATTCAGTCAGTCTGCCCTTCTCCTCCTGAGTAACTTGATCTGAGATAGAGGATAGAGTGACAGACGGGAGCAGAGTCAATTCCTTACCTTCATGCCTTCTTTTACCTTATTACACTCTCTTTATCTTTTAGATTCATCACTTTCACCACCACCATCCTTCTTCCATCAATCCTCACCTTCCACTCTACTTTTTCCTCTTGCATTTTAAAGTTCTTCCCATAGCCTTTTCCAGCCAACTGCTTATTTATTGAAATTCATATTGATTCATTGTTCATAACCTTTTAGGTGGTCTTTCTGCCTCTAAACACAAAGCGTCCATTTAGAAAATTCAGAGAAAGTAGCATATATTCAGAATATGTCAGAAACATTTTTAAATCAAAAAGATTCATGTCACAGTGTGGTAGGTGCGGTAGGTAGGGAAGGACTCAATCGCAGGCAGTAGGGGTAACTTACATTATTTAATTTCAACCACACTTGTGCAGGCAGGAACAGAAAAAGTAACAGGAACAGGCAGACAATGTACTCACACGACAAACGACAACAAACAAGGATCTGACCAAGAACATAGGATTGGGGCAGGTTAGATCGGGAGAATAATGAGGGAAGTGACAACAGCTGAGAAAAATCAAGGGCCGGGAAACAAAAGACTACAGAATGGCAGAGAACTACAGGTGAGGTGCAGGGACAAAAAAGGAACATGAGAAACAGAGCACATGAACAACCACATAAACTAACACATGACGAACAGCAGATGAGACACTAAACTGAAACATTAGGGGGAAACGTACAAGGAAGGAGGTCACCACCTCAGCTGACTACTTTGGACGCAGAGAAGCAGTGGCTCTACTCTGAGCTCCCTCCGGATGTCTGAGCTCCTCACCTTATCTCTAAGGCTGAGCCCAGCCACCCTGCGGTGGACACTCATTTCGGCTGCTTGTATCCGCAATCTCGTTCTTTCGGTCACTACCCACAGCTCGCGACCATAGGTGAGGGTTGGAATGTAGATGGACCGGTAAATCGAGAGCTTCGCCTTCCGGCTCAGTTCCTTCTTCACCACAACGGACACGTACAGCGCCTGCATTACTGCAGAATCTGCACCAATCCGTCTGTCCACCTCCCGCTCGAGGCAGTGAGTTGGGGAGTGAGTTGCTGCTTGGGGCAACCTGGAGGGAGCACTCCACTATTTTCCGGCAGAGAACCATGGCCTCAGACTTGGAGGTGCTGTCTCTCAGCCTGAGCCTTTCACACTTGACTGCAAACCGCCCCAGTGCATGCCGGAGGTCACGGTCTGATGTAGCCAACAGAACTACATCGTCTGCAAAGAGCAGGGATGCAATGCTGAGGTCTCCAAACCGGACACTTTCCTCACCTCGGCTACGCCTTGAGATTCTGTCCATGAAAATTACAAACAGAATTGGTGACAAGGGGCAACCTTGACGGAATCCAACACCCACTGAGAACATGCTTGACTTTGTGCCGAGAATACGAACACAGCTCTCATGTACAAGGACCGAATGGCATGTACCAAACAAACAACAAACAACAAACAATACAAACAACACAAATTGGAGGGATCAGAGTATTTACAATATGAACAGTATTTACAGTAAAAAAGCGCTGCAGGAATGAGAAAGTACAAAATATAAAAGGCAATATAAATAATAAAATATAAAAATATGAAAAGAATATAGAATAAAGTGGTACATACTATGTATGTTTGCATGTATGCATGCTATAAGTTATGGAATAGGTTGTTGTGTAGTAAAATTATGCAAGTGCATGTACTATGTGTGCATGTGTGTATGTGAGTGTGTGCATGGAAGGGGCAGTGGCATCTGAGAACAATGTAATTATCATCATAGAACATCAGGCCCAAGCATTCAATGCATATTTTTATAAACCTCTGCTAATTTTTGTGAGTAAAAAGGTAATTTTCATCCATTCCTCAGGCTATACTCAATGTGGCTCTAGTGTGTTTATGATAAGGCCCTGATGGAGATCAATGTGTTGCTCTTGAGAGAGGGAGAGACAGAGAGAGAGAGAGAGAGAGAGAGAGAGAGAGAGAGAGAGAGAGGGACAGACAGACAGAGAGGTTCAACACAGTCACTAGGCCAGCACAGATCAGAGGTCATCCTGCCAGTGTGAATCTACTAATGTACGCATCGAGTTACAAGGTGGCAACATGACCCTCCCTGTCTCTCTATGCCTGATGAGTCAGGGGACCTTCAGGACCATCTCATGTCACGCTCTGCAGCCCCCCATTGAGTGAGGTCTTTAGCAGGCAGTAGTGCACGTGTGTCTGTTCCTGTGGGCATGTATATGACCAATCACTGGACGCTCGCTTTTTGCTTACGTGCGTGAGCGGCCTGGCAATGCGAGCGTCCAGAGAGAGAACCATTGAGGCTGCCACTGGTACCAGCCAAGCGTAGCAGCCATTAGCCTGGCTAACAGCTGTGTACCCGGGGCTCTCTCTCTCTCTCTCTCTCTCTCTCTCTCTCTCTCTCTCTCCTCTCTGTCTCGATACTCTGCTGTAGGTCGCTGCCGGCCTGTCATTGCACGCACACACACACACACACACACACACGCATGCACGCACACACACATATGCACATAAATGTGCACGCCAAACCCCCTCCATACCGGAGCATCAGCAAATGTTGCTTAATTTATCTAGGAATCTATTTGTAAATGTATTATTGTCGTAGAGCTGGAAATACCTACCTTCATTGTATTCAAATATAAATACATGAATAAATGAATGAATAACTAATACTAAATGAATAAATAATCATAATTGTGATACAATATAAACTGCTCTTTTCTCAAGACAATTACAAGGTGCTTTACAAAACAAGATACAATAGTGCACAGTCAGGATCAAATGATACAGTGCATCCGGAAAATATTCACAGCACTTCACTTTTTCCACATTTTGTTATGCTACAGCCTTATTCCAAAATTGATTAAATTCATTTTTTTCCCATAATACCCCATTATTACAACGTTAGCAATTCTTGAAATGTTAGCAAATTTATTACAAATAAAAAACTAAGAAATCACATGTACATAAGTATTCACAGCCTTTGCCATGAAGCTCAAAATTGAGCTCTGGTGCATCCTGTTTCCACTGAGCATGATGCATCCTGTTTCCACTCATGCTTCAGATGTTTCTGTGGTCAATTCAGTTGATTGGACATGATTTGGAAAGACACACACCTATCTATATAAGGTCCCACAGTTGGCAGTGCATGTCAGAGCACAAACCAAGTATGACGTCAAAGGAATTTTCTGTAGACCTCCGAGACAGGATTGTCTCGGAGTCACAAAGCTGGGGAAGGGTACAGAAACATTTCTGCTGCTTTGAAGGTCCCAATGAGCACAGTGGTCTCCATCATCCGTAAATGGAAGAAGTTCGGAACCACCAGGACTCTTCTTAGAGCTGTCCGGCTGTCTAAACTGAGCGATCCGGGGAGAAGGGCCTTAGTCAGGGAGGTGACCAAGAACCCGATGGTCACTCTGTCAGAGCTCCAGCGTTCCTCTGTGGAGAGAGGAGACCCTTCCAGAAGGACAACCATCTCTGCAGCAATCCACCAATAAGGCCTGTATGGTAGACTGGCCAGGCGTAAGCCACTCCTTAATAAAAGGCACATGGCAGCCCGTCTGGAGTTTGCCAAAATGCACCTGAAGGAATCTCAGACCATGAGAAACTAAATTCTCTGGTCTGATGAGACCAAAATGGAACTAAACACAACTACCGCAAACCAATTGACCCTGAGCAACGACTGCCAGTGTGCTTGAGGTGAGCAGTTTCCTTTCTTATTTCTCTTCCAAATGGTAGATATTCGGGCTTCATTTTTACAATTTTGCTAACCATAATCATCATGTTTTGTGGTGTTCATGTAACGTTAGGCCTTGGAGATGCTTGACTTGGTTCAGCACCAACGCTGATATAACATAAACATAAAATAGACAAGGCGGTCTACAACACTGGCCTTTTCAAATACAAAATAGACACTCTACACCACAGGCAGTACGCACAGCCTAGTAAATGAGTGCAGATGTAAGTGACGTGGGTATGTGAGAAGGAATAGTCCACCTCTCTAGATGTTCCTGTTAGTGGCATTCCGAAAACAGCTAGGTCAAAACATTACACTCCAAAACATTACACTCCGCAAGTTGCCACATGCTATTAACTGACGAGGCGTTTCCCCTAAAAACTTACCTCATCAAGCCATACTCTGGCAGACACCTCCCAGAAGACAAACGCATCTTCAACTACCATCTGTCCAGAGCATGTCGCATCTCTGAAAATGCCTTTGGTATCCTGAGCAATGCTGGAGACTGTGCCATTGAAGGATGCAGCTCAAGCCGAGCACAGTTGACAGAGTGATCAAGGCCACTTGTATACTGTGTCATTATCTGCGTGTTGGTGATGGGGACTGTTATGTCTGCCTCTTAATACTTAATTAGATCAGACATTTATATTGCTAGCTCTTGGCTAAAAGAATCATGCAGCTACCCCGTTCGTGTTCTTTAATCAACTCTCATGCATAGCATTACAATCCATGACGTCACACACTACGGATGCTCTCAGGGTTATTATAAACTCAAACATCACATCACTTTTTTTCTTGAACAATTGTAAATAAGTTTTCTTTTCTTTTCATTAAAACAGTTTTCAACTTGTGTCTACTTTTTATATAAACACAAACATATACTTTTTTTTTTTTATAAATACCTTCAAACCTATATCTCACAGAATAATCAAATGATTACATTCTTCCTGAACATCAATCAATTTTATCAGTCAATGAAACAAAGTAATAAAACACTCTCCCCCCCTAACACCTCCCATGCCTCTACTCTTAGTGGGTTAGGTCATAGTCAGACAGTCTCAGAGGCACCTGTCTGGTTCGCTGAGGTCTACTTGCGCTGGGCATGTCTGACATGCAGGTGTCAGTGGGCGTTGGCGGAGTCACTGGGGCCCTATCAGAGTCCACTGTGATATCCTTCAATCCTTGTGTTTGTGTTAGGGCTGGGTGCTAGAGGCTCAAATGCAGGACACGGGAGGAATGGGTTAGATGCCTGGTAAGGCGTTTATTTTAGCTCAGGAAAACAGGGAGGTGGAGTTTGTTTGAGCAGGTGAGGTGGTGGCCGCGGCGGTGAGAGCGCTGACTCATAACCACTAGACCATCAGGGTTTGGGGGTGTTGGGGTTGATGGGTCCGGGATCTGAGTTGGGAGGGCAGGCAAGCCGGTTCTCTGCGCCAGGGGTCGGGTCTGGGAAGGAGAGAAAACACAAATTGAGGAAAGGTCATAGACACAATGTAAGTAGCTCAGTGTTACTGCAGCGATACTTGCCAGGCGATTCTTTGGGAAGATCCCTCCAGCGAAGGCTGGAGGGATGAGCTGATGAGCTGGCTTTTGTAGATAGAGGGAGGGTTGATTTTGAGTGGCAACAGGCTGCGCAGAAACCGGCTGTAAGTGTATTCACCCAATTATCCCGACTCAGAACACCTGGCGACGGAGTGCTCGTTGTGCACGAGCTGAAGTGCTGGGGAGTGGTGCGAGAGGCAGAGGACGAGTGTGGAGGCGGAGCCGTAACATGTTTGGTTCTGTTCCTGGGTTGTCTCATCCGGCCCATTCGCTCTGTATTTCTTTATGAATGTGCTGTTTCTCGCATAGCACGCTCCTGTTTCTATTATCATCTGACTGCCTGTTCGACTGATAACTTTGTGTGGTGTGGCATTAAAGAGAGTGGTAAACTTTGTCCTGCCTTATGAGTACGGTGTCCCCAACTTCAATCTCTGAGCACTGTGCTCTCCGGCGGTCATCAGTGTATAGTTTGGATTTGCCTTTAAGCTCACTGTCTCGGTCCAGCACCATCTCTATGTCTACGGCTGCGTGTGCCTCTTTAATGTCAGGTAGTTTCCCTCTTATCTTGCATTTAAAGAGTAGCTCTGCCGGGATCTTCCCGGTCATGGGATGTTCAATGCTTCTGTAAACAGTCACATATTTTCTAAGCTCATTTGTCCAGTCAAGACCATCTGAACGAGCAATCCTGATTCTCTTCATCAGTGTTCTGGCGCTCGACCTCTCCGTTGGCCTGAGCCCACTTGGGTGTTGTCTTCAGATGCATGATGCCGTTGTTCTCACAGTATTCTCGAAACAACTCAGATTTAAACTGTAGACTGTTATCGGATTTGATGGTGACTGGTAAACCGTGACGGCTGAATAATGACTCAAGGCTATCAATAACCTCCTCAGCTATCGTGGATGTCAAGATATCATATTCGTAATAATGACTGTAATAATCAACCACAACAAGGATAGACTGGTTGGTTGGCAGAGGACCAAGCAAGTCCACAGCCACATCCTACCCGGGTCCATCAGGAAGGTGTGTAGGCCTCAGCAGCTCTGGTGGGTCGGGTCCGGCCACTATCTGGCACCTATTACACTCTTTGCAGTGTTTCTCAGCTGCTCTATCTATTCCAGGCCACCAGACTTTTGTTCTGAGATGTTGCTTTGTTCCCACAACCCCTATATGTCCCACATGTGCTAGGTGTGTGTGTAGAGCTCGGGGTAGCACAATACGTGTCCCTTGGAGGACTAAATGTCCTACTACACACAGTTCATTCGCTATGATTGCATATGCTTTGCAGTTCTCAAACCGTCCATTTCTGACTGCTCTCCTCACCTCAATGAGCTCTGGATCGGTTTCCGAGCCTTCCTCCACCTCTCTGGTTGTGAGTGCTTTTGGCGTTGCGTTGACAGTGACGAACTGCACATACTCGTCCGAGCCGTGGTGGTGTTCCTCCTGTTTTGCTGTCTCTCCCAGTAGTCGTGATAGTGGATCTGCAATGTTTTTCTTGCCTGGGATATGCATCACTTTAAAGTCGTATGGTTACAGGCGAAGTACCCACCTCTCAATGCGGGCACAGGGCTTTGATTATGGTCCATATATTACTTCTAGGGGCTTATGGTCGGTTACTAAAGTGAACTGTTGGCCATAAATATACGGATGCAGTCTCCCGCATGCCCACACAAGAGCCAGGGCCTCTCATTCAGTTTGCGAGTACTTACGCTCACAATCACTCAGACTATGACTTACACATGACTTACATTACCTCTTTCCCTTTTTGGATTTGAACTAGCACCGCCCCTAATCCCACAGGGCTCGCATCAGCGATTACTTTGGTTTGTGAATCCTTATCAAAATATGCTAAAGTACCTGCTCTTGCTAGTTCGTTCTTGAGTGCGTTGAATGCATCTCTCTGTTCCATGCCAAACTCGAATGGTGCGTCTTTTCTTGTTAGACGTCGCAGCGCCTCTGATAACGTTGCAAATTGTGGTATGAACCTACTGCTGTATCCGACCAATCCTAAGAAGCTCCTCACTTCCTCGGCGCCCTCTGGTTCACAAGCTTCGGCCACAGCTCGCACTCTCTCGGCGGTCGGTCCGATGCCTTTCTCGGGTAACAAGATGCCCATGAAACCAACCTGTCCATGTTGTACTGGCATTTGTCCGGGCTCAGGGTCAGGCCTCTCTCCATCAGCCTGTTCAGGGCGGCATGGAGATGCCTGTCGTGGGTCTCTTGGTCTGGTCCGTGTATTATTAAGTCGTCGGAGATATTTTCAACTACTTCTATCCCCGTCAGTGCGTTTGCCACCTCGTGCTGATATTGCTCGCTGGCTGAGCACACACCGAAAATCAGTGGTTTCTACTGGTAAATTCCATTGTGTGCTGCGAAGGTTGTGATACCTCTCGACTCTGGGCTCAGTTGTAGCTGATGGTATCCCCACTTTAGGTCTAGCTTACTAAACACAGTAGATCCATTAAAGCCTTGCAGGATCTCGGCCACTGTTGGAATGGGGTACCTTTCTCTCACTATAGCCTGGTTTGCCCGTCCAAGCATAGTCTCACATCATTATCTGGTTTTGGTACGATAACCACAGGGTTTCCCCAGGGGGTAGGGCCATTTACTGGTTCTATAATGTTCGTGTCTATCAGGTGTTTTATCTTGGACTCTACTGCCCCCCGGAGGTTGATTGGTATACGCTTTATAGGCTGTGCTACAGGCTTCACGTCTGGGTTGATGTATAAGCTCACCTGCTTTGAGTTCAGTTTTCCAACCCTTTGGAATAGCTCTGGGTACTGTCTTTCTAGTGACTGCTTTGTGTCCACTACGGCTGCAACATCAACTCCTATTTTCAAGACTCCGATCCTCATAGCTGTATCTCGTCCTAGTAAAGCCTCACCTTTACCCTTAACCACCACAAATTCTGTCTGTTCTGTTCTGTCACCTATTGTGATCTCGCATTTGAATGCACCTTTAATCGGCGCCCTCCTCTAGCAGTTTTCTTCTCACATACATCGACGTGCACCTGCTCAATATAGCATCTCTTAGCTGGTTATTCACATCTGCACCATAATCACAGTCCTTAACAGCTAATCGCAGACGAGTAGCAAACTGTTGAATGGTCTCGCCTGAGTGATGAGTCAACTTCTGAAAAGTCTGACGAGCGAACGCAGCATTCACCTGCGGCACCATCATAATCTGTCGCCGGCTCTGTGTCTGGTAGTGTCTGGAAGATGTCTTGTACATCTGGGCCAGCAAGGTGCAAAAGCAAAGCCATTCTTCTCTTCTTCGTAGCATCTGTAGCGTCATCACCCAAAATCAGTCCCTTGCCGTCCGCAAATAGCTCGAACAACGTTAGCCACCTCGTCCACCTTGGACCAAGCGTGGAGGGATCGTCAAGTTTTGTATTCCGGATTTCTCCATGTTTAGCTATCTTAACTCACTTTTAGTTAACTAAACTTTTACTTTCACCATATCCTCATCGCCATTGTTATGTCTGCCTCTTAATACTGAATTAAATCAGACATTTATATTGCTAGCTCTTGGCTAAAAGAAGTACGCAGCTACCCCGTTCGTGTTCTTTAATCAACTCTCATGCATAGCATTACAATCCATGACGTCACACACTACGGATGCTCTCAGGGTTATTATAAACTCAAACATCACAGGGACCTGCAAGATGCGGAAGAGGAGGAGGAGGGGGACGGTATCCTTCGCAATTTCAGGCCCCTATGAGGAAATCGTCTACTGAGGCCATGCACGTCCGAGACACCCTCCGGCAATACTTTGCCACACTTGCAGGGAGTATTCCCTGGCAGTATCCACATGTGCGCTGCGGGCTCGTTGGTCAAACTGAATGAAGAGAGCTGATCGGTTACCAGAAGCAAGGGTCAGCTCCCCATTGTATTTTTTTGTTATTTATGTATTTGTTTATTGGTTGGTTTATTGCATGATTCATTGTTCCCTTGCTACTTACATTTTCCCATTGTTCAATATTGTTCCGTTGTTATGTACTTTTTGATGCCTCGATTTCTGCCTCCTCCTACCTCAGTAAAAGAGCCACAAACCAACATGTCTCCTGGTCACCTGTTTTCACTTACCCCAAGCAAGTATCTTATACAGGATCAGACTTATTTTGAGCCAGCTGCTGGGCAATCTCAAGCCATATTCCAATGGTTGCTTCCATAGGCTGACTATTAAATGGGCTAACTACTGAGTTTATTGCCTGAAATATGATGCTGGGGTTGTGGTGGCTCCTAGCTTCCCATTGGGATCACATTTAGATACACAGGAATACCATGTTTCTTTAACTGCCTCTATAAATCTCTTGTAAGGTCATTAAAATAGTTGGAGGTGTAATGTTTTACTCGTTGAATCTTGAAGGGGGCAAGGTCATCAAGGATAGTCTGACATGTTCTATTAGATTTTTTAGTAAAAGATTTACAGGGGGAGTCTTCGGATTTGGATTATTACTGACAGAAGCATTTTGGAACTTTTTGGAAACAAACCTGTGAGGTGACTTGGAAGTAAAAGACAGAGTGGATACAGCTGTATGGCTGATGGGCAGTTTACAGTTGTGCTTTACAGTTGTGATCAGAAACATTCAAATCTAGCCATTCAATGTTCTTTACAGATATAGACCAAGTCGGATCGCCCTCCTTGGGCGGATCCTTTGACTTCTTCTGGGAGATGGGGTCAAGGCGAGCCTGGTCACAGGTCTCTAACTGCTGTCCCCTGGTGGTTTGGGAAATGTCTTTATGTCTTATGAGTGTAGTTGGACTTTTGGTCGACATAACAGTAGACTGATGAGCAGCACAGGGTGTGAAAGGGCAATGAATGAAGGATCTTGGGGAACCAGTATTGTGGAGGCCTTAGGCATCAGGTGATTATCTTGTGAATTAACAATGTTGGTAATCCCCCAATCTACTTTTAGTAATGTAAGGCAGCTAAATCACTGTTGAAAATGCCTTCCTCTTCATCTCTGTTCAATATTGGAGTGAGACATCCTTTACCATTCTACAGCACTTGAAACCTGACATGTGAAACTGACAGATGTTCTGTGTTGCAGCGAATGGGGACATTGATGAATACACAGCCTCTGTCACACCTCTAAGTGCATCGACCTGAAGGTCAATGTTTTCTGTTGCCATATCGCAAGAGTTTCACTGTTCAGAATGGCCCTGTGTTGTGATGTACATGACAATAAAACACAATAAAACGCCTTAGCTAACAAGTTAACTGTATACATTCACTGAACAAAGATTCTGAAAATAAAAGGCAGAAATGTTATCAAAACTTATTGTAAACTTACTTAGCATTACTGAGTCAACTGAGTAAACTGAGTCAACTTTTTGTATCTACGCACATTACAGGATATACTGTATCTCTGTACTCCCAGTTTAATGCCTCTATATTGTCTACTAGGTAGTGCAAATACTTCAAGTACACAGTCAACATTCAAGATTATTATCAATCTATAAACAACAAGGCAATATAAAAAGCAAAAAAGATTTTAATAAAGTGAGTACAGACCATGTATGTCTGTCAAAAACTATGCAATAAGTTATGTAGTAAAACTATGTGGCCGCATGTACTGTGTACTAAATAGGTGTGTGTAGATGTGTGTATGTGAGTGTGTTGGGGGCCCTGGGGGGCCCTGGGGGGCCCTGGGGAAGAAGCTGTCTCTGAATCTGCTGGTTCGGGTCCGGAGGGATCTGTAGCGCCTCCCGGAGGGTAGGAGGCTGAAGAGATTGTGACGTGGGTGGGAGCTGTCCTTGGCAATGCTGCGCGCCATTCGCAGGCAGCGCTTGTGCTGGACGGCCTCGATGGTGGGGAGTGGGCAGCCGGTGATTTTTCACGACTCTCTGCAGTGCTGTCCTGTCCGAGGCGGTGCAGTTGCCATACCAGACTGTGATGCAGTTGGTCAAGATGCTCTCGATGGTGCAGCGGTAGAAGTTCACCAGGATCTGACTGGAGAGATGTACCTTCTTCAGTCTCCTCAGGAAGAAGAGGCGCTGGTGAGCCTTCTTGATCAAGGCGGAGGAGTTGAGGGACCAAGAGAGGTCCTCGGAGATGTGAACGCCCAGGAACTTGAAGCTGGTGACACGCTCAACCTCCGTTCCATTACTATAGATTGGGGAGTGCGTGACACCCTTGGTCCTCCTGTGGTCCACGATGAGCTCCTTGGTCTTCTTGGTGTTGAGTGCCAGGTTGTTTTTGGCACACCAAGCTGTAAGTTCAAAGTTCAAAGTTCAAAGTTTCTTTTATTTGTCAAATGTGCTATATTGACATACAGCACAGATGAAATTACATGCCTCTCAGGCCCAGGTGAAATTTTTGAAATAAAAGACACAGTAAACACTAAGACAATCTAAACAGTGAAGACAATCTAAACAGGGAGACAATCTAAACAGTGGAGACAATCTAAACAAAAGCCAATCTAAACAGTGAGGACAATCTAAACAAGAAGACAATCTAAACAGTATAAGCAGTATAGACAGCTATGAACAATATAAACAGTTATGGACAAATAAACAGTGAAGACAATCTAAACAAGAAGACAATCTAAACAGCTATGAACAATATAAACAATTAAAGATCTACTTAACTTAAGTGCCGGGGACTTTACGAAACGTACTTCACAACATACAGGGTGTACGCACAAAGTACTATTTTTTTATTTTATTGTATTTTTTATTGTGAAACTTTTTTGGAATCCAAACTCCACAAGTGTTTCCATTTTGTTCTGCCATTTTTTTTTTTTTCAAAACGATGTTCTTTCCAAAAAATTATCTTCAAACACTTTTTAACAATAAAAAATACAAAAACAAGGAACAATCCACCACTTGGAGATGGAGGCTCTTTAGCTAGCAATACAAGTGAACTTTAAGTATGATTATTAAGTTCCCCGGAGGACATGCAAACATATTTAATGTACGCTTTTTTAGATTTTTATTGATTACTGCTTTCCT
>OMOU01094673.1:0-19689 GCA_900312585.1 Malacocephalus occidentalis
TTGAGTTTGCTGTTCTGTTGTGTTGCATGTTTTTTGTCCCTTCTCGTTTCCCCTGGCGTGTAGGTGCAGGGCAGTGGGCGTGGTTAGGTTGTCGGCACATTCAACGAGGCACACCTGGCTCTCATCACCAATCACTCCTACTATATAACCCTGGCTCATTCACTACTCCAGTGCCAAATTATTCCATATGTCAAGTCAGTATCTACCGTGTGTTTTGAGCGTACGTTTCTCTAGTGGTTCTAGTATATCTCCGTGAACTGACTGACTCTAATCGTGTTTTTTTTTCCTTGTGGCTTTGTTCGCCTAGATCTCCAGTGCGCCGTGTGTTTTGTGGCGTTCCGCCGAACGCTGTTTCCAGCCCTCCGCGTGTTCGTGTTCCCGGTCTCCTGTGTCGGCAGCCTTCCCGTCCGCTGCTCTCCCTGCACGCCAGCGCCTTTTGTTATATTCCCCTGTTTCGATCCCTTGTTTACTAAATCCGTTTTGTACCTTGACCTCTCGCTGTCTCCGTCTCTGCTCCGGGGTCCTACTACTATACTAAAACATAACGGAACATCATTCAACCCGGGAAATATAGTCCCAGTCAGGCCACCCCAGTCCCAGGGGGATTCTTAAATGATGTTCAAAATATTAGTAATTGTTACAAATAAATATTGAGTAAAAGCAAAATACTTCACAACTGCATTTTAAACATGTATTGACACACACACACCAAATGCCCCTATATACCCCAATGGTTACGGTAAGAGACGCATCAATCACTCTCGTCTCGTCTTACTCTAAGACTTACGGTAAAACGCACCATGTAAGTGGTGCGCGCTCTCTCTCTGTTTCTCTATCTCACACTCGCTGTTTGCGCGCACAAATTATGAGCGTGCCAAGTTTTCTGCTGCTTGAATGACACATAGATGATCCAAAACCTGTTTTGTTGCTTTTTAATGTCCTGCATTCTGATGATTCTTTTCCCGCCCCCTGCTCAAGCGGCGGCGTTGATGTCAATGTGTCATTGCAATATTGCGCCGTCGCGACTAAGCACTGGCCTGGTCCGCCTCTCAGTGGACTGACTACGGGCTTTTTCTTTTTTCAATCTGTGACCTGCGGACCATATAGACGACCAGGCCATCGGGAGTTCTCGGTTCTCCTGATGGCCAATCCGACCTGATAAACAAGTTATATTCTTTGTGAGCTCTCACCTCATAGAATGAGGTGGCGGGCTGGATTTGGCCCGCGGGCCTTGAGTTTGACACATGTGCTGTAGAGTGTGTGTGGCTGGTGGCTGGTTTAAGCAGCCTCACCTGACCCGTCAGGCTCATTAGTCAAGGGCTGGGTGAGGCCACACACCTGTGGTGCATTGACTAATCATGGCACACAGGTTAAACCATCTCCACACACACTCAGGAGAGCGCTAGCATGTACCATCTACTCCGTCATTCATTCAGTCTACATGTCTAGAATCGCTGAAATAAACTGGATTATTCAACTGCAACTGCCTGTGACCTTGGAGTGGTGGAGCCCTGAAAAGCCAATGTAGGTGTTGTGTACAGTGAGCTAACTGCTACACTGGCACCCAGTGTGGGGCCTCTTCAGTCAAACAAAGGACACAGAAGCCAGTGGCATCGGTTCAGTTCATCTGTGGAGCGCAGCAGAGGCAGGGGATGGCGGTGCAGCAACCGCCACGGGCAACCGCTTGTTGCTAGCCACCCCTGCAACCAGCCTGGAGCCGCCCAAGAATCAGTCACGCCTCTGCCCATGTGAGGGCTGTTTCAGGCAGTCCAACGGGCTCCACCACAGCCCAGCTGTCAATCCCCACCCAGCCCATTCAGACAGCCTAGCAATGGCCCAGTACCAGAGACACCTCCACCAAGGCAGTGAGGCCTCCGGTCTCCAGGGTGGAGGTGTGGGACAATGAAGTTGGGGGTTAAATTTGACATATGGCAACACTAACCTATAAAGAGGCCACTTGTTAATCAGGGCTCTTAAACTTCCAGTCCAGTTTCTTTTGTTATACTTTTATCCATTTATTATTTAATGGAGATTCAGCTGGGGTTCCAGCCTCAATTTGGGCGTATGTGTGGTTGGTGGCTGGTTTAAGCAGCCTCACCTGGTCCAAGATACAATCTGGGGCTGGGTGAGGTTGCAGACTGGTTGCAGTCAGTGCACACAGGATTAAACCAGCCATCACCACACACATTCAGTACCTTACACCTCCTCTGTGCAAAAACTACAATGCTGCAATAAACTGGTTTTGTCCTGAGTCCATGTCTTTGTGTCAGAGAAACCGCTTGTGTAGCAGGAGGATTTGCTACTATCTACACACATACTGTATACATCTGTATATATATATATATACAGTGTACATATATATATATATATATATATATAAAACCTTTTGTCACGGACCAGACTGGACCCATACCGGATACACTTAGACTGGTGTGACAGGTAATTCATGGAAGTCCACTGACAATTATTCAATAATTCAAATGTTGATATTGTCCAGGTGCATTCCATTCCAGAAACCAACAGTATTTATGATGCTGCCTCGGAATTAAGCAAGACGTTTTATTTTTTCCAATGAAATTGCTCGCAGTAACATTCACTAATAATGTTTACTTCCAGCTCTCCTGATAAGTCATCCACCCACTTGAACATCCAGTTTATGATTTAATCTAAAGTTACCAGCCAACAGAGCACAAAGTATAGGCCTGTAATAGGCTCAAACAGGATCAAACAGCACAGGCATTAAGCTACCTTTATTCTGACAATTGGGATTGGCAACAAATAGACTTATTTTCAGGTCACTTATTTTCAGGTTATTTTCATGACCACCATCTAGAGTACCATGGATAAAATAAGAGAAATAAATAGTGCTTAATATGACAACAGTCAAATAAACAGTCAAATAAAAAACTATACGCAGTAACATTACACGGTAAACTAAGCTTCTTGTTTCCATTTCTGCTCAGCAAATTGTATGGGTGTTTTTACAGGGGAGTTGCTGCTGATGCTCGGCAGACACTAACGCATGCATTCTTATGACTACCTCTGATGTTTGGCCTGTTGGAGATATATATATATCTTTGTATACTTACTAATACATTGTCTAGTCTTTTCAGATTACACGTGATATATGATAAAGGTATTGGCCACAGTTCATGATTGCTTTGGCCCTGCTAAAAAGACATAAAACACTCAAGTAAAAGGTCTGGTGGGGCTCGCCACGAAAACCCAAATACATCCAAGTGTGAGTTTTCTCCCACAAACTTGTGAACATAAAGAGTCCAGCAGGATCACATGACCAGCCGCCACGCCTCCCCTTGCGCACCATCGCCACGCACTCCCTCCCTCCCCAAGGACCCAGTGAATCTGGACACGGCTCCAGCCAGAATGGAAACATAAAGAAGCCCCCCTTCCCTCCGCCCTTTCTATCTCTCCATCCTCCTCAGCATCCCCCCCGTCAGCCGGACCGGCCCACATCCAACAAGGCAACGTGGCCCGTGTGAGCACATCAGCCCCGCCCCCCGACCCAGCTGTCACACAAAACTAACAAAATGTCCTGGGAAATAACTTCCTCCGCCAAAAACCCACCCAACGAGTTTGACAAGACTTGAGTTGACTGTCAGCCGTCCAGGGGCTTGCCGAGGTACACCATTGTGACCTCTGTGTTGCCGTAGACGGCCGACACAGCAGGGAACAGGCAGGCCTTGGGCAGTCCGCGGAATGCCACGCCCAGGAACTCGAAGCCCCGCTCGAAAGCCAGCGTCTTGTCGTCCATGTCCAAGATGACCCGTATCCTCTCCCCGATCTGTTGGCACACAGACAGGACGAGTCACTGTAGAGTTTGGCTATACACATGCAAAAGCAATAGGCCCGAAATGTATACTTTCTACAGAAACAGAACAGCAAGTATACAACTAAATAGATGTAGTTTGCAAGTTTCAAGATACCTACACTATCACTATCACCAACCACACACACTCCACGCACATACACACACCCTACGTTGTTTTTGTTTATCATCATTATTATTATTATGATTAGTACAGGTGTATGGTGCGTGTGCCTCAAACATGTACAAGAAACAACCTCTCCTAAACTATTATTGAAATTGCTAGTAATTGTTATAATGGAGGGAGTCTCTGTGTGGGTTTGTGTGTATGTCTGAAATTTAATTTTCTCGACAACTGCTCATCGGATGGACTTCACATTTGGTGAGTTTATTGCTGAGGACCTGAGGAATTGCAGTGTCCGGTGTGAAGTTTTTGGGGTGAGTGAGTCTCAGAAACACCAGAGCCCACAGAGTTGGCCCTTTTCAATAGGGCAGGTTGTGATTGGGCATGCTTCGAACGAGCATATTAGTTCTCAAAATTGTAAATCATGAGAACTCCACCACAATCCTGATGGTCATACCAGGCCATATCATGACACCTGGACTGGTATAGTACTGTGCATTTTGAGCAGCTCGTTAGCAGCTAGTTCGCTACCTGGTATTTTGGTGCATTGTTGCACTGGGGGAAGTTGCCATTGACTTGGCCATTGTGTAGCAGGTTGTTGTCGACCAGGTTCCAGCCCCAGCTCTGGTCATCACTACCTAGCAGAGCCACGTAGCCCTGACACTGCATGCTCGCCCGCTTAGTGGCGAGGCCGATCACTGCCACGGTGCCAAGGGGACCCTCCCACCAAATCTCCCAAGCGTGGCGCCCCTCGGAGAAGCCAATCTTGCCACGGGCGCCGTCGGTGCTCTGGGCGATCGGGTTGCGGTGGAGGGTGAAGCCGTTCTTCTTCACGTAAACGTTGCGAGAGCAGTCATGGGTACTGAGAGCATGTTGGTAGGATTTCAGCTGGAGGAACATGACATTTCCAGAGACATTAAGCAATGGCATGGGAATAGCACTGTTCCAACACTTTATGATGAGCATTTACGATGCAACAATGATTGGAAAATGTATCTAAAGGAAACAGGAGTCTATTGAGCTTGGTCCTCTACTTTGCTCCTCGGTTATACTAAAATAGGTTCTCAAGGCCAAATAAAACATAATGGTCGTCTCTCTATGATAACATGAGCTAATAATAGCAAAAATAGTTTCAAGTAGATATCCATCCATCTCTCTATTGACTTGACAATGCATCTACCATCCAGCCTTCTATCCAGCTATGCACACTTGTTCATGTCGCTATGTCGCTACCTGTATGATTACATGTCTTACAATCAGTAGGATCCAATACAATCAATTGGGGGAATAAAACCCAAATCCAAATCTCAGGCAGTCAAGCTATTCCTGAGTGATCATAATTCCCGAAGCATCATTAACTAGTGCTCGGCTGGTCGACAACATACCTTCCCCCTGTAGGTGGGCAGGTTGCACAGGACGTCAGAGCGGAGCGCCTCTTCGCTCAGACTGCGGGCGCAAAGACTGCGCCACACTTCGCTGTTTTCGTCGGCGAGCGTGCTATTCCAGTGCCAGCACACTAACGAGCATTGCATTAAATCCGCCAGGTCCAAGTAGGAAAAGATATGTTCAAGAACACGCCCGGGCAACCTGCCAGCCACCCCGGCGCATCCGCCCGCTGTACCGTAGGGAGAGGAGCCGCCGGCGGAACTGCCGCTACTAGCGGCGGCGGCGGCGCCAGCGCAAGAGGACGCACCTACAGCGGCCGCTACCGACATTATTTGAGTTAACGACTATATATATATATGCCGATACGCTACATTCGTCTATGACATACGAAAATAACTAACATAGATCAAGAGCCAGACTGGAGTCATCGTGCAGCAAGAGTCGCGCATAGGTTGCGGTAAAAACAAACCTATCTGGACCCTGCCCAATGCAATGGCTGAAAGGAAGCGATGCATCAAGGTCCTGGAAGAAGAAAGATGGGTGGCTGATGAAAACAATAAACGCTTCCAAAAACCCACACATCGGTGCAATTTTTATTATGAGTTGACATAGATTTTTAACGGGTTATTGAAACAATTAACATGTATAAACATCGTTTTATGATGTTTAAGATGTCGCCTCGTCTAAAACAGCCTTTCAGCTGCAAGGACTTCAGTTCACAATTAATCTCCGTAAATCCGAATCACTACGCTGCGGTCTAATTTATAGCAGTGCAAATACCCACATTCAGATGATATAATTTTGATACGATATTTAATTTAATTAAAAAAACAAAATAACACAATTTGACAATTACTCGTTCTCTGTCACGTGACCCAACCGCCGGACGTGACGCGCATGGCTCCAAAGAGTTGAGCGAGCTGCGGAACCAAAACATCGGGACCAGGATCCAGAGGTTGGCCAGCAGATATACATACACACAGCAAACAGTAAGGCCTGTTCAACTGGATTATAATAACATTTAGGTAATCAAGATGTATTTATGAATCTGATGTTATGATATTAATATGGCAGGAAAGGGTGATAGAAGATGACACGGTCAGGTGAATGTTTTGCCACCCCGCGGCCCGACACTGTCCCCGTATATCTGGTCGCAACCATCGGTTCAGATCTACCGTTGTTTATTCATCCTAGATGCATGTTATTATAGCGACCTGCCAACCGTGGCGTGTGTGTGTGTCCTCTATTTCCAGTCCACTACTACGTCATACAAAATAGAAATGTGATGCAAACGTGTCTTTAGTGTACTTCATATTCTATGGCATACTAATGTAGCCATTATCATCTCCATCAGCTTTTGGTGAACTTTCAATAGTGACTGTGCTAATCTGATTGTGTACTTTCCATTTCATAGCTTGTGTTTTTCAGCCACAACAATGAACCCTGTGTACAGCCCTGCACAAACAGGGGTCCCCTATGCCAACCCAAAGGGTATCGGCTACCCAGGTGATATGCACTTCGATGTGTGTCTGTATCCGCTTATTTAATGTACACAGAGATACATACTCTATCATGTCAGATATTGGTACAAGACCAGATGTAAATAGGATATTTTGCCTCTGAATTGAACAGATGATTGGAGCAGTGTTTAAAAACAAAACGGTGGATATTATTCTTATTACTTTGTCTGATCTGTCTCTCTGGTTTGCTCATGAAAGCTGGTTTTCCTGTTGGATACGCCCCAGCATACACTCCCGGTGTGTACCCAGGGGCCAACCCAGCCTTCCCCACGGGTAAGAGGCCGCACACACACCTCGTAGAGATTCTTTTGAGGTTTATTCCTCGCATACAGTGCAGTGAAATTAAAAAGTGGTGATGCTCAACGGTATGTGCAACAGAACAAGACAAATATGACAAATTGAATTGGAGGGATCAGAATATCCACACTATATACAGTATTTGCAGCAAAATAGCAGGTTTTTTTGTATATATAATATATATAACCAAACCAAATAAGCATATAAACAAGTAAGCATATAAACAAGGTAATATAAAAACCATGTATGACCATGTTATGTAGTAAGTTCTGTATTAAAACTATGTGAGTGCATGTACTGTGTACTAACTATCTGTGTATGTGAGTCTGTGCATGGGAGGGACAGGGAGGGGACCCTGGTGAGATCAGAGTTCACAGTCCTGATGACCTGCGGAAAGAAAATCTGTTTTAGTCTCTCTGTTCTAGCAACTGCAGAGGCTCTTACCTGACCACAGCAGCTGCAACAGTTCATTGTGGGGGTGGTGAGGATCCTTCATGGTCCTGCAAGCTCTGGTTCGTACCTATTGGAGTACAGGTCCTACAGGGTGGGGAGTCTAGTGCCAATAGTATGTTCATTTAATCACTGAGGTGAGGGCCACCACTCAGTAATCATTCAGGCATGCTGGAGAGGCTTGGGCACAGGGACAATAGTGGACCACTTGAAGCAGGCTGGGACCACGGACTCAGCCAGGAAGAGGTTGAATATTGTAGTGAACACTGGAGCTAGCAGGTTAGTACAGGCCTTCTCTGTCACAGAGAGAGTGTGCTCATCCCTAGCAATGGAACTCACTTCAGCTACAGTCCCACTAGTGGTGTTGTTGCTAGCCTCGAACCGAGCATAGAATTAGTTCAGATTGTCTGCTAGGGATGCTTCGGCACTCACAGTTGAGGGGGATCTGCCCCGGTAGTCCATGATAGTCCGTAGCCCCTACCATAGGTGTCTGGTGTCATGCTGCTCCATCTGCGACTCCACTCTGTCTCTGTACCTCCGCTTAGCATCCTTCACCGCTCGCCGGAGTTTGTAAGATGCTGCTTTGTATTCGTCCATGTGGCTGGATACAAGGCCAGAGTTGTAGGCAGCAGTACGGGCGTTCAGGGTGTCGAGACAATGGTTTCTTCTAGCATTGCTATGAAGCTCGCCACTACGCCCGTAAACTCGCTGACGTCACTAGACTAGATAGAAACATGTCCCAGTCGGCGTCGCTTAGGGCGTCCTGACAATCGGCCTCAGGTTGGTCAGACCACCGCTTCATGTCCCTCGTCACTACCGCCTCCCTATCCTTTGTTCATACTCCGGCAGCAAGAAAATGGTGGCATGGTCCAACTTCCGAACAGGAGAAGATTTTCAGCCATGTAACACTGATTTAGTTACTGAGCCCCCAGTGTGCAGAATGATGAAAAAGAAAACCAGAGTTTTATTTATCAGACACATTTAAGCAATGCAACAGATGCAGGGTATGACTACGTGTCTATGACAGAAGAAAGCACACAAAACAGACAAACCCACCCTCCAAAAAAAAAATTAAGTAAATAAAATGAAGCATAAAGTGGTGGTAATAATGATAAGTAACTTGAGTGAAAAGGAAAAATACAATTACATTAGAAAATGTAATCAGTAAATATAATCATAGAGAAAGAACTCTCTCCCCCTCCATCAAGCTCAACCTAGGAAACACCAGCAGCATAAGGAGTTATTGATAAAGACATGCAGGGGACTCCAGGTCGATTTCAGAGATCCTTTTAATAAGAATCTTAACTTTTCCAGTTGTATACATTGTAAGACTTCCTGTATCCACCTGTCATGTGTTGGGGGAGGGGGGAGGCATGTTTCCATTTGAGAAGGATGGCGCATCTGGCCAACAGAGTGGTGAAGGCAATGACACGCTATATTGTAGTGGGCATGTTCTGAGTTGGGGGGAAGCCGAACAAAGCAGTCAGAAGGTTAGGGTCTATGTACAATGGGGACAACAAGTGCAGGTTTTCCCACTTACAAAGCATGTGAGGTCTGTAATTTTTATCATAGGTACACTTCAACTGTGAAGGCGGAATCTAAAACAAAAATCCAGCAAATCACATTGTATGATTTTTAAATAATTAATTTGCATTTTATTGCATGAAATAAGTATTTGATAACCTACCAACCAGTAAGAATTCCGGCTCTCACAGACCTGTTAGTTTTTCTTTAAGAAGCCCTCCCATTCTCCACTCATTACCTGTATTAACTGCACCTGTTTGAACTCGTTACCTGTATAAAAGACAGCTGTCCACACTCAATCAATCAGACTCTAACCTCTCCACAATGGGTAAGAACTGTGGGTAAGAACTGTCTAAGGACATCAGGGATATAATTGTAGACCTGCACAAGGCTGGGATGGGCTACAGGACAATAGGCAAGCAGCTTGATGAGAAGACAACAACTGTTGCCGCAATTATTAGAAAATGGAAGAAGTTCAAGATGACAGTCAATCTCCCTCGGTCTGGGGCTCCATGCAAGATCTCACCTCGTGGAGCCTCAATGGTCATGAAAAAGGTGAGGGATCAGCCCAGAACTACACGGCACCTGAAGAGAGACGGGACCACAGTATCAAAGAAAACCATAAGTAACACGCTACGCCGTCATGGATTAAAATCCTGCAGCGCACGCAAGGTCCCTCTGCTCAAGCCAGCACATGTCCAGGCCCGTCTGAAGTTGCCAATGACCATCTGGATGATCCAGAGGAGGAACGGGAGAATGTCATGTGGTCTGATGAGACCAAAATAGAGCTTTTTGGTTTAAACTCCACTCGCCGTGTTTGGAGGAAGAAGAAGGATGAGTACAACCCCAAGAACACCATCCCAACCGTGAAGCATGGAGGTGGAAACATCATTCTTTGGGGATGCTTTTCTGCAAAGGGGACAGAATGACTGCACTGTATTGAGGGGAGAATGGATGGGGCCATGTATTACGAGATCTTGGCCAACAACCTCCTTCCCTCAACAAGAGCATTGAAGATTGGGCGTGGCTGGGTCTTCCAGCATGACAACGACCCGAAACACACAACCAGGGCAACTAAGGAGTGGTTCTGTAAGAAGCATCTCAAGGTCCTGGAGTGGCCTAGCCAGTCTCCAGACCTGAACCCAATAGAAAATCTTTGAAGGGAGCTTAAAGTCTGTGTTGCCCAGTGACAGCCCCGAAACCTGAAGGATCTGGAGAAGATCTGTATGGAGGAGTGGGCCAAAATCCCTGCTGCAGTGTGTGCAAACCTGGTTAAGAACTACAGGAAATGTCTTATCTCTGTAATTGCAAACAAAGGTTTCTGTACCAAATATTAAGTTCTGTTTTTCTGATGTATCAAATACTTATTTCATGCAATAAAATGCTAATTAATTACTTAAAAATCATACAATGTGATTTTCTGGATTTTTGTCCAAGTGTACCTATGATAAGAATTACAGACCTCTACGTGCTTTGTAAGTGGGAAAACTGCACAATCAGCAGTGTATCAAATACCCCACTGTATGTGTTAAAGGCCTGTTCAATGGGTTTAAAAACATTGGACCAAAAATCACTCAGCCATGGGCATGTCCAGAACAACAATGGTCAGCTGGAGATTGCTTGCATCGTTTGCAAGCATTCGATTTTATTTTTACCAGCACAATTTTACAGTGCTGGCTCAATTGGGGAAAAGCCACCGATCGATTCACACGTTGCTACTCAGCCTGAATCACATCTGTACAGTGAATGAAAGCCAGTCAGATAAAAGGAGAACAGTGAAAAAATGTATGCTTGCATACTTTTAATCCAGTAAGTGAACAAAATATTTACAGCCCAATATGATGGATCCTCTCTCATCCATATACAGTTGCAACAAAAAGTATGTGAACCCTTTAGAATTACCTGGATTTCTGCATAAATTGGTCATAAAATGTGTTCTTCATCTAAGTCACAACAATAGACAAACACAGTTTGCTTAAACTAATACCACATTAACAATTATATGTTCATGTTTTTATTGAACACACCATGTAAACATTCACAGTGCAGGGTGGAAAAAGTATGTGAACCCTTGGATTTAATAACTGGTTGACCCTCCTCTGGCAGCAATAACGTCAACCAAACGTTGCAGATCAGACCTGCACAATGGTCAGGATGAATTCTGGACCATTCCTCTTTACAAAACTGTTTCAGTTCAGCAATATTCTTGGGATGTCTGGTGTGAATCGCTCTCTTGATTTATTTCTGTGCTCTTTGGGTCGTTGTCCTGTTGCATCACCCATCTTCCGTTGAGCTTCAATTGGTCAACAGATCAACAGATCAGTCTTGATAAACTTGGGAATTAATTTTTCTTTCGATGGTAGCAATCTGTCCAGGCCCTGAGGCAGCAAAGCAGCCCCGAACTATGATGCCCCCTCCACCATACTTCACAGTTGGGATGAGGTTTTGATGTTGTACCTTTTCTTTCTCCACACATAGTGTTGTGTGTTCCTTCCAAACAAATCAACTTTGGTTTCATCTGTCCACAGAATATTTTGTCAGTAGTGCTGTGGAACATCCAGGTCCTCTTTTGCAAACTTCTAACGTGCAGCAATGTCTTTTTTGGACAGCAGTGGCTTCCTCCATGGTGTCCTCCCATGAACTCCATTCTTGTTTAGTGTTTTATGTATCGTAGATTCGTCAACAAAGATGTTAGCATGTGCCAGAGATTTGTGTAATTCTTTAGCTGACACTTTAGGATTCTTCCTCACCTCATTGAGCATTCTGCGCTGAGCACTTCATCTTTACAGGACGGCCACTCCTAGGGAGAGTAGCAACAGTGCTGAACTGTCTCCATTTATAGACAATTTGTCTTACCGTGGACTGATAAACATCAAGGCTTTTAGAGATACTTTTGTAACCCTTTCCAGTTTTATGCAAGTCAGCAATTCTTAATCGCAGGTCTTCTGAGAGTTCTTTTGTGTGAGGCATGGTTCACATGCTTCTGGAGAATAGCAAACTCAAAACTGGTGTCTGTTTTTTATAGGGCAGGGGAGCTTTAACCAACACCTCCAATCTCGTCTCATTGATTGGACTCCAGGTTGGCTGATTCCTGACACCAATTAGCTCTTAGAGAATTAGTCGAGGGGTTCACATACTTTTTCCACCCTGCACTGTGAATGTTCACATGGTGTGTTCAATAAATGAATACATGAAAACATATAATCGTTTTGTGGTATTAGTTTAAGCAGACTGTGTTTGTCTATTGTTGTGACTTAGATGAAGATCAGAACACATTTTATGACCAATTTATGCAGAAATCCAGGTAATTCCAAATGGTTCATAGTTTTTCTTGCAACTGTACATCCAAAGCAACATGCAAAACAATGTTCTCTAGCCATTTACTGATGGGTATTATAGGGGCTATGTGAAAAATATCAAACAAAACCCTTATGTCTGATTCAATAGCACTAATAAAAAAAATACTATTGTGAGCCATGAGGGGGCATGGTTAGCGCTGTCGCGCAGTGACAGGGGGAGCGGAGCAGCAGGAATGCCTGGAATGTGACGCAGCTGTAGCGAATGAGTGCAATTAACGCTATGTAATGACACCTGTGCACTCTTCCTGCAGTAGAGGCTGGGCACCCATGGCGACAGAAGACCGGAGGGACTTCACCCGCAATACCCACTCTGGACTCCCGCGAACCAGCGGTCTGCCACAACCACCGATATTATTTTAGTTCATGCATATTAGTTAAACGCGCTATAGCGTTTTATGTTGTGAATTAAACGAAGGTTACTTTGGAAGTGAATTTGTTTCTTTTATCCAGAAGAACCCCGGAAAAAGCCACAGACGTGGCATTGTAGCAAGAGACATTGTTACACTGCCACGTCTGTGGCTTTTTCCGGGTCCGAGTCCAGAGTGGGTATGGCGGGTGAAGTCCCTCCGGTCTTCTGTCGCCATGCGTGCCCAGCCTCTACTGCAGGAAGAGTGCACAGGTGTCATTATATAGCGTTAATTGAACTCATTCACTACAGCTGCGTCACATTCCAGGCATTCCTGCCGCTCCGCTCCCCCTGTCACTGCGCGACAGCGCTAACCGCGCCTCCTCATGGCTCACATCTATATAAACTCCATCTTGGTTTCGGCATGTTGTTGTGGGGTTGAACCCGTAATGTTTTCTTCTTTCCTGTCCTCAGGCTACGCGCCCGGAACGCCCTTCAAAATGTCTTGCTCTCCCACCACGGGCACCGCCGTTCCTCCTTACTCCTCTGCGCACAACCCCTACCATGCGGCCATCTACCCCATGAGGAGCACCTACCCCCAACAGAACCCCTACACACAGGTCAGTCCTTAAGGGGGAGGTGGGTTTCAAATAAACAACATAATTGGTGATGTGCAATGCCACCCAGGCCCTCATTGCTGTGCAGTGTTTCACCTCACCTGTTCAGCCTCACCAGCTCTGGGTGGTTACCTGTGGTCCGTGATGAGTCAAAGCAGCGTATGCGGAGAAGCTGAAAACAAATGTCACAGCCTCATTCCTATCCTTTTACATGTACCTTTACATGTTTTGCCCAAAGCAATTAACAAGTACATTTGAGAGTGAAACAACATTATATTGCTGATGGTAGGGTAACATTTGAACAGCATTCAAGCACTCTCAATTGCTTGGTTATTAGAACAATTTTCATTCGCTCATAATTGCTAGGCTAACCCTTTGCTGTTAAACAGCAAGATAGCTAGGATAAGAGGTGTAGGGGATGCTATCATATGTACTCACACTGTTAGTTATCAGCTTATAATTAATAATGATCTGAGAAAAGTATTAATTATTAAAATAAAAGTATTCATCTGAATTAATAGCGGGGCACCACCCTGGAATAAGGGACAATAAGTAAACAATGGAGTCAGTCTCATGTCTTGTACCAAAACTAGTAAAGTCGAATTATGATTAATTAATTAATAACAACTATATCAATAACTAGGGATGGTGAAGGCTTTGGAGTTCTTTACGCGACAGAGGCTGGCTTCAACACAACATCCAAACAATAACCACAATAGTTATAATATAACAATGTTTATTAAATTCAACTTGGCAAATGGCATGAGGTAAATATCTAATTTAATACGATAAACAATACACAACCTGAAGAGTGTGAGAGAGTGCGTGTGTGTTTGGGCGTATGTGTCCGCGCGCTTAGGCACGCACGCGCGTGTGAGTAAAGCAGAAAGGTGGGTCTAACAAAGGGATCTAGTGATCAGTGAGTGACTAGGCGGGAGGATTTGAATCACTCGCTTCTAACCAACATCAGAACACTAAACGAGATACATGCCTGTGTTAGTACCCAAAAGGGAGAGGGGCATTAGACCATTAGATCGAGAATGAATACATGGATCAAACAGGTTTACAATATCATCTGGTAATGTTAATAAACGCGTAAGCATACCATCATAAACACACTTCTACCTAACTCTACCTAACGCCCAGATATCTACCTTGCTGTACGTCGCATGGGTAGCGATCGGTAAGGCGGCTCACTTTGAGTCAATGAACTCAGTTAATTGCGTTGCACACGGGCGGGGTGCGCCCAGGTGGCTGTTTCTTTCCCACCGAACTGTGTTGAGTTCGTCGGGGTTGTGCTCTTTGCTTTGCCCGGAGTCGCCCGTCTGGTGATCGTGATCCGCTGGTTGGGCGATCTGGACCACGAACTAGGCCTCGTTCGCGGATCTGCGTGGAGACGATAGCCCGGGGCTCCGCTCGGCGATGGCGCGTCGATGTGGCGTTCAGGTTGAGCAGCGGCTTCGTCGGGATTTCGAGAGGAGTTTCTTTCGCCCTCTCTTCCTCCGACAATACTGCGTGGTTCGCAGGGAAACGACCGATGCTACCGTTTATTCTAGACTTAAGCTAACGGAATGTCGCACTATAGCTCGGCTGGTAGAGTCAAAACAAACTAGGTACTTCGTCCTCACTTAGTTTCTTAGGTCTAATAACCATATAATGACCACTATACACACGAAACGCAGCGGGCGTTGGGCTGGGTCAAGCGCAGGACCAACTACTTGGCGCGAACAGGAGACCCAACGGGGAACACAACCGGAGAGCCCGGTGGTACAAACGTAGCATTAATGGACGGGGGAATGAACGAAGAGCGCTGACTGTAGGCTACGTGAGGGCTTTTCTCGGTTCGCGCGTTCGTGCCTATTGGTCCAGGTATTGGTGTGATCCTATTGGATCACCCTTTTTAACCCCACCTTCGGGCGGTCTTTAGTATGAGTCGGGACCGAGGCCTCGAGTGCTGCCCCTGGTGGTTATCTCGGATATTACACATACTACCTTCTGGTTGTTTGGGGAGGTTACTTCACGTGTTGAGTGTAATTGGCAGTGAAAGGCGCATCTTGGGGAACCAGGTTTGCCCTACAGATGTTACACAATGTTAACTACTATTTTAAGTGATCCAAGAGGGGATGGGATTCAAACCCTGGTTGGGGTAAGTAAGGAGTGGGTTAGATGAGGAGAGGCCAAGGGTGCCAAGATCCATGTCTGCAGCTCATGTCCTGCTGATGTTTCTGCATGAGTCTACATAGGAGGCTTTCCATAGTGTCATTTGAAGTCATCTCGGTTCTTGTTCGAATTCTAGAAGAACCCAGCAACGAGTGGCGGTTATTATTCTCATTTATATTGGTGAAAAATCACCAAGATGGTGGCTTAGTTGGAATGTGCAAGGCATCACGTGAATGCCTACTATAAGGATCGATTGTATTAGGGTTCACTCAATGAAAGGGGTGACAGATGTCTGCACATTCTATTGTGAGTGGATAGAACGGGGCAACACTCCCTGAAACTATGGGCCTGTTCATGCTCGGGCAGCAGCTCGGGCGACACAAGCAGGCATCTGCAACATCAGCGCCACCTAACGGCATTGTTGCAGACGCTTGCTGTGGACATGTTGCTGAGGTCAACCAAAGGTGTGACTGTAATGGCAACCGCCCATATGATGCAGATTACTAATCATCTCATCAATTCACCAATTAGTGATGCACAACCTCTCAGTTGCAGGCTAGTCTCTATTTTAAGTCTACTTTCAAAAGGTTTCTTACTTGTAATAGTGTACAACAACGAGTTTTTATTTTGCGATCAGACGTGCACATTGTTATGTATATAGTTGGTGTACATTTGGTGGAATGAAACCGTCTTGTGTAGGGCGCATTGAAAACAGTTTGCAATATTAAATGTAACAAATCACACGGAGGCATGTTGAGGCCTCACCTACCAGTGGAGCCTATTTCTTTAAATTAAGAATACTTTTTTAAACATCAGAATGTTGTGTACTCTTCCTGCTGTTGAACCAGACACTCCTGCCTTCACAACAGCAAGGCACCTATTACACGCAGCCGCTGTATGCCCCGCCCCCTCACGTCATCCACCACACGACAGTGGTCCAACCCAACGGCATGCCGGCGACCATGTACGCCCCTCCCATCCCCCAGCCCCGCACCAACGGTGGCGTTGCCATGGGGATGGTGGCTGGGACAACCATGGCCATGTCTGCCGGTGAGCCAACTTGTAAATGAACTTCTGTTGTCAGGCCACATAAGCAATGGTCGTCTTAACAATATGTATCATTTCATTTTTTACATTTTTTATTTATTTGTAATCTGAAGTCTTGATGCCATTCTGCCATCTGCTAATGGATATTATTGCCTGTTTTATGATTTGCCAACTCTCAGGAACTTTGTTGACCAGCCATTCTCCAGCCGGCATGCCACCCCACCAGGTCACCTACCGCCCGCCCGGCACACCCACCTACAGCTATGTGCCACCCCAGTGGTGAATGGACAGTACAGTAAGTCACCTTTCAGTCAGTCAGGCGCCACCACACTTCCAGTTTCTCCACACTATTATAATGATATTGCACTTTTTTATTAGCATATTTTCTTCTCTCCGCAGGTCACACAGAGTCGTAGATATGCATTCACACTCCAGGTCACTACAGCATTTTGCTTTTCTTGTTTACTTTTAGTTTGTGGGCAGGGGGGTGTCGGGGGTGTAAAGACCTGCAGTTCCAGTATCCTATACCAGTTGATTTTTCTACCAGCATAACGTGAGCCAGAACATCACAGCCATGTGTACACTCCTACCGGGGTGGAGAGTAGGCCAACCGACAGCCATGGCTAAAGCAGGCAGATCCCTATGGCACTATAATATAACCTGCTGCATATCGTCCCAAGGTCTCCGTGCACACGGATGTCCTGTTTTTATTGGATGTTTTCTATGTGGGCCTTTTTTATTTTTTGTGTGCGTACATACAAAATGCATTTCGTTGTACTGGTATGCGTACTCTGTGCAATGACAATAAAGTTTAATCTAATCTAATCTAATCTAATACATAAATATATAAGCAACAAAAAGGCATCAATCCAAAGGAACCAAGTAAGAAGACAACTAAACCACAGAAATGCCAAGTGTCCATTGCGAGCGTGGGACGAGGGAAAGGAGAGTTTAGTTTATTCAGCGCTAGAATGTTTCTGCAGTTCTGATGCTGACGCTGGAAGGATGAGCCCACTGCCACTGCGCTCAGTGAGGCCAGGGTTAAGTGTCCTCCGCGGGATGCCATGTTATGCATTTTTGTCGCATCGTATATATATTCTCTTATCTTAAGTATTTTAAAGAATGGTGGAAGTTTGAGTTTGTTGCTCCAGCTCTGCTTAATGCCCATTCGAAAACATAATTTGTGTTTCATTTTTATGTTTTTTTGTGTTCTACTTGTTTAGCCAGGGTCTGCAATGGTGTCCTTCCATGTCATAATGTACTCCTGCTGCATATGAATGATTATTCAATATTTGTTCATGTAAGCTGGGAGGGTTAAGCAGAAGAAGAGCCATAGCATTAACTGTCCAATTTTAAAGTCAGTGTGACACACTATAAATCACTGAAAGCTTTTGAATTGGATTGATTGGATTGAGTACTGAAATATTGACACATTCTATAAAGTCTAAACAATTTCTAAGTATTCATTTTTGGCTGTTATACCTCAATGTACAAGAAAGAACCTATCTGTCTCTTCAATGTTGCCTCAGTCACCTGAGTTCAGTTCTCTTGTATGTTGTTTTTGGTTCATTTTGTATTGTAAAAACCAAAAATAGAAATAAAATAAAAATACACATGCCAATAATAATAAACAGTGTTCTACCATGTGTTATTTGTTGATATTGATGATGATGATAGGTGATATATTGATGTTATTGATGGATGTAACAGGTTAGAGAGAAGGTGATACCCGTTGGATGCGGTGGTGAGCCTAAAATGTGGTGGAGCACACATTTTGATCACATAAAAAAAAATATATATATATCGCCACCCACATCTGAATATTTGTATGTATGTAAATATGTAACAGATATGCAACAGCTGCTGTTGCCCTTACAGCTCCTTTGCCTGCCTGTTCGTTAGCCTTTTCTTCGTGCTCAGGTTCATCAACAAATACATCTCTCAGACCGTCGCAATCTATTTATTTACAACCCCGGGATACATCACATTGGTAGCTCGGTGTATTTATGTCTTTTCTGTTGATTTATTTTGAAAAATGGTTTGCCCTTTATTCTGTACACTTTGTAAATTAGACACCAATAATACAAGTGCATTACAGACGGAATTCGAAATAAGTTCAAGTTCTTTTATTTGTCAAATGTGCTATATTGACATACAGCACAGATGAAATTACATGCCTCTCAGGCCCACGGTGCAACAAAGTATTGAAAATAAATAAACACTAAACAATAACAATACGACAGTATACAATATGACAGTAAGACAATGTAAACAGTTAAGTCAAGACAATATAAACAATATGAACAGCTAAGGACAATATAAACAATATAAACGCTAAACAAAAAACAGTGAACAATAAACAGTGACACAGTAAGTGTTTTTTATTTATTTATTTATTTTTTCAGTCCGAAAAGTCCAAGGCACGGTAAAGTGAGGTAGTGTGGTAGTGCAGATTGTGCAAATTGTGCAAATTGCAGGGCAGGGGAAAGTGGAATGTGCAGTCAATGAGGATGGGGGGGCGGGCAGAGTCCGTGTGTGTTGGGGGCAGGGTGGCAGAGCAGGGAGGGAGTTGAGTCTCCTGACCGCCTGGTGGAAATAACTGTTCTTGAGCCTGCTGGTTCTGGCCCGGAGACTCCGCAGTCTCTTCCCAGATGGCAGCAGGCTGAACAGGTGTTGATATGGGTGGGAGGGGTCACCTGCAGTCCTGGTGGCTCTGCGGGTGAGGCGGGTGGAGTAAATGTTCGGGAGGGATGGGAGAGAGACACCAATGATCCTCTCAGCTGCTCTCACGATGTGCTGTAGCTTCCTGCGGCAGGACATGGTGCAGGCACCGTACCACACAGTGATGCAGCTGCTCAGGATGCTCTCGATGGTGCCTCTGTAAAAAGAGTACATGATGGGGACCGGGGCTCTTGCTCTTCTCAGTTTACGGAGGAAGTACAGACGCTGTTGGGCTTTTTTGGCCAGTGATGCGGTGTTGATGCTCCAGGACAGGTCATCGGAGATGTTCACACCCAGGAACTTGGTGCTGCT
>OMOU01094690.1:0-17591 GCA_900312585.1 Malacocephalus occidentalis
GCTTATGACCGTGTCCCACGTGAAATCCTGTGGAGGGTACTGCGGGAGTATGGGGTGTCGGGGCCATTAGTACGTGCCATTTGGTCCTTGTACAAACAAAGCTAGAGCTGTGTCCGTATTCTCGGCACAAAGTCAAGCACGTTCTCAGTGGGTGTTGACTCCGCCAAGGTTGCCCCTTGTCACCAATTCTGTTTGTGATTTTCATGGACAGAATCTCAAGGTGTATCCGAGGTGAGGAGAGTGTCCAGATTGGGGACCTCAGAATTGCATCCCTGCTCTTTGCAGACAATGTAGTTCTGTTGGCTACATCAGACCGTGACCTCCAGCATGCGGTTTTCAGCCGAGTGTGAAGCGGTCGGGATGAGAGTCAGCACCTCCAAGTCTGAGGCCATGGTTCTCTGCCGGAAAACGGTGGAGTGTTCCCTCCGGGTTGGGAGCTGTCTCAAGCGAAGGAGTTCAAGTATCTTGTGGTGTTGTTCACGAGTGAGGGAAAAATGGAGCGGGAGATGGACAGACGGATTGGTGCAGCGTTTGCAGTAATGCGGGCGCTGTACCGGTCCATTGTGGTGAAGAAGGAGCTCAGCCGGAAGGCGAAGCTCTCGATTTACCGGTCCATCTACGTTCCAACCCTGAAAGAACCGAAAGAACAACATCGTGGATACAAGGGGCCAAAATGAGTTTCCTCTGGAGGGTGGCTTGGCTCAGCCTTAGAGATAAGGTGAGGAGCGCAGACATCCGGAGGGAGGTCAGAGTAGAGCCGCTGCTCCTCCGCATCGAAAGGAGTCAGCTGAGGTGGTTCGGGCATCTGACCAGGATGCTTCCTGGGTGCCTCCTTTTAGAGGTTTTCCGGGCACGTCCGACTGGGAGGAGACCCCGGGGCAGACCCAGAATCCGCTGGAGGGATTATATATCTCATCTGGTCTGGGAACGCCTCGGGATCCCCCAGGAGGAGCTAGGAAATGTTGCTGGGGATCAGGACGCCTGGAGAGCCCTGCTTAGCCTGCTGCCTCCGCGACCTGGCCCCAGATAAGTGGAAGCAAATGGATGGATGGATGGAGTATAAGTGGGAATATGTTGACGACTGTGTAAAGTCTGTGGCCAAAGAATCCAAAACTATCCAGCTAGTAAAGGATCTCACTGCACTATTTTTCACCTTGCTCAGTGCGTTTGCAATAGCTGAGCAGTTCTAGCCTCCATTCCCCAAGAACAAAGGACAACAAAGTTGGATTCAAGTCAAGTCAAGTCAAGTCAATTTTATTTGTATAGCCCTTAATCACAGTTACAGTCTCAAAGGGCTTTACAGGCCACATCAGCCAAATGAACATTATGACACCCCCCGAGCCTCGGCCCCCTAAGGGAAAGAAACGACTCCCTTAATTAACAAGGAAGAAATCTCGAGAAGGAACGCAGAGTGGGGGATCCCTCTTTCCAGGGACGCTTTAGAGTGCAATGGGTGTGAAATGGGCATAAGAAAAAATGAGGGGGTAGCAAAGCATAACAGTAACACAGTACAGATGGTAATGAAATTAGTAATTTTTGAGATGCTGCTGGCTGGAGAGCAGGCTGGTGGCCGTCAGGTGGGGTGGCCAGGAATCCACTCAGGGTCACAGCAGCACCCTATGGGATGAGAGACATGATGGTTAGATGGAGCACGGGGAGGTAAAGGAAACCTCTACCCTAGTACCTATCGGTCCACCTCCCTGATTACAGGTGGCAGACTGTTCCACAGATAGGGCGCTCGATACACGAACGCCCTGTTTCCTATTGATTTTGTATTCACTTTTGGAATTGATAGAAGGCCAGCCCCTGAGGACTGGAGCGGCCGAGAAGAACAATAGGGAACAATAAGGTCCTTCAGGTATGATGATGCAGACCCATGCAGGGTCTTGTAGGTAAGAAGCAGCACCTTAAAGTCTGATCTGGCGGTTATTGGCGGAGTAGTATACAGTATACAGTAATATACAGCGGAGCCGAGAATATGAGTAATGTGGTTGAACTTACTAGTTCTCATTAGAAGTCTAGTAGCAGCACAAGCTGGAGGCTTCTCGTAGTGGAGTTCGGTAAGCCAGAAAACAGTGCATTGCAGTAATCCAGTCTGGACGATATAAATGCATGGATGAGTGTCTCTGCATCCGCGGCTGATAGCATTGGGCGAATCTTAGCAATATTCCTAAGATGGAAGAATGCTATTCTGGCAATACTTTTCACGTGCTGGTGAAAAGAAAGCATAGGGTCTAAAAGGACACCTAAATTATTGACGCAAGGGCTTTGGGAAACAATAGATCCCTCTAGGCACAGTGAAACATTTTCAAGTTGTGAATGTTTATGTTTCGGGCCGATGATCATCATCTCGGTTTTTCCCGTATTTAGTTGCAGATAGTTTTGGGACATCCACTTTTTAATTTCAGTCAGGCAGGATTCGACCTTCTGGATCTCAGGGGAATCCTTTGATCCAATTGGAATATACATTTGGGTGTCGTCGGCATAGCAGTAAAAGCTAATTCCATAGCGGCGGATAATATCGCCAAGAGGGAGAATGTAAATTGCGAAGAGCAATGGACCAAGGACTGACCCTTGGGGAACACCAAAGCTTAGGTTGCAGTACTTTGATTTTGAGTCGTTACAGACAACAAATTGTGTTCTATCTGTAAGGTAGAATCTAAGCCAGCGAAGAGCAGTGCCTTTGATGGCCGATGGTGTCAAAAGCGGCACGAAGGTCAAGCAACACCAGCATGCGTTGCTGTCCATGGTAAGGAGGAAGTTGTTCACCACTCTGGTCACAGCAGTTTCAGTGGAGTGTAGGGTCCTGAACCCAGACTGGAAGGGTTCAAATAAATGATTTACCATCATGTGATTGATGATTTGGCTAGCTACAATTCTTTCCTGTATTTTAGAAAGGAAAGGAAGATTGGATATGGGCCAGTAGCTACTAAGACCTTCAGGGTCTAGGGCAGGCTTCTTGAGTAGTGGTTTTATTACAGCACGCTTGAAACTAGGGGGAACTGTCTCAGTAGACAGCGACAGGTTCATGATGTTAAGCATGGCCGTTCCAACCGTTGGGAGAGCTCTTTTAAGACCTTGGTAGGGACAGGATCTAGCATACAGGTAGTCGGTTTAGAAGCCTGTATTAGCTTATCAAGCTCATCCAGCGAGACTATGCTGAACTCCTGAAACATAGTTTCAGGGAGGATACGTGGTGCTAGACCCGTCAAATGATCATAGTGAGTGGTACAGGAGGCATTGATGACTTTTCTAATTGATTCCATCTTATGCTCGAAGAACTCCAGGAAATTACATGCAGTGAGGGAGGAGTTAATTTTGTGAGGTTGTTTTTGTGTCAGCTCTTTCAACGTGTCAAAGAGGAACTTTGTTGTTCTTGTTTAAATTGATGATATTAAAAAAAGAGGTCTTTCTGGAGTTAGATAATGCGGTTTTGTAGATAAGCAAGCTATCATGCCATGTGCGATGGAAGACTTCAAGTTTACTTGAGCGCCATTTGCGTTCACGTTTTCTTCAGTCTTTTTTAAGGGTGCGTGTCTTCATTAAACCAAGGCGCTGGTCTTTTCCCTTTTGGATTTTTAACTACCAGAGGGGCAGCAGAATTGCTGCAGATAGGGCAGTACTAAACCCATTGGTAAGGCTATCCACAGACCCCCTGAAATTAGTCAGGGGGTGAGCCAGTAACAGGGGTAACTTATCTGCCATGGCTGTGGTGGTTGCAGGTGTGATACGACGGCAGCTATAGGTAGCCTGGCGGTCGTCCCTCGGTCAAGATACCACCACCTGAAACGTGAGCAGACAGTGATCGGAGAGAGCCGAGGTATAAGGAGAGACACATAAATCTGTGATTTCAACTGTGTGAGTAGGCTGCTGAACATGCTGTTTGAGGGCAAATGTGTCAGTAATAGAGAAAGGCTTTAGCAAGAGAGTCAGATGAGGTATTCACATGGATGTTAAAATCCCCCATAAGCAAAACATTGTCAGAGTAGGTTACAATATCAGCCACTAACTCAAAGAACTCATCCATGAAAACTGAATAGGAGCCCAGAGGGCGATAGACTATAGCCAAGAAAAAGGAATCTGCAATGCCATGATCTCTGCTTAATGCAAACGGAGGAGCTGAAAGCAAGCACCTCAAAAGATGAAAAGATGTAGCTACTCTTTAGTCTTAGGACCAGCTTTGAGTTAGAGATTTGAGCCACTCCACCACCTTTCCTAAATTCACGGGACAGTTGTGAATTCACATAGTTAGGTGGAGTAGCTTCATTAAGGGGCAGGTAGACATTCGGTTTTAACCAGGTCTCACACAGGCCCATGAAATCTATCCTATGCTCAACAATTAGATCCTGGACCAGGAGCGCTTTAGTTGAAAGCGATCTGATATTCATGAATCCAATTTTGATCTCCTCCAACTTGTTATACGAATCAGAGAGCTTGGTTAGTGCTCAGCTCTGAGGAGTGTAGGGATAACAATTAAATTCTTACCGAGTTATGGTCACCATCACATGCGGGCTTTACGCCTCGGGGCAATGCGTGGCAGCGACACAACGCTAATGGAGGTAGGTAGACTATAAGCCTCCTGTTGACATTTGCTGCTGTGGCCTGGGCTAGGAGGCGCCTCAGCGTCTGTGTTACATGTTACATCACCCAGGCTAACTAGCTTAGTTAACCCACTATAGACCCGTATTCTAGACTCTGCAACGCAGGCTATGGTGTTGCTAGCGGGCTCGCTAAACACCAGCAACCCAGCGTGATGTCGGTGAATGAGTCACACCTGGCTAAGGCAACTATCTATGTTTGCCGACAAAATTGAGGCACCTAACCCAGTAGGGTGAAGGCCGTCTCTCATCAGCACGCCAAGGCGGTCCCACATGGAGGGCCAATTATCCACAAAACCTAAGCCCTGCTCTAGACTATAGCAAGCCAGCCAATGATTTAGGGACGTTAACCTACTATAATGCTCATCATTGCCCCTGGCAGGTAAAGGGCCAGAGATAATTAATCGATGCTGACACATCTTTCTTGCGAAGTCACATAGCCTAACTATGTTGCTTTTTGTGACTTCGGATTGCCTCATCCTAACATCGCTTGTGCCGACAGGAATTACAATGTTGCTAAAGCTAGTGTTGGTGGTGGGTGCATCTAATCTAGCTTGCTGTGTGTTCTTACCGCATGCCAGCAACCTAAGATTAGCCTCTGGATCTCAGGACAGCCACCCCATTGATAGAGCACTGGGAATGCAGCGGTGTGTTGACTCTGACAATTTCCAGTTCAACATCAATCTCAGCCAGAAGTCATACACCCGCAGAGGCACACTTTCTGTCGTTAGTTCAATCTTTGATCCACTTGGCTTCCTTGCTGCTCTCATTCTCCCAGCCAGGCAGTTGCTACAAGAGCTCTGCCAGAGAGGCTTTGGATGGGATAAACTTTTTCCCCAGGCAGTATCGGACCAGTGGGCAGATTGGATGCAGAGTCTGGAAAGGATTAAGGGATTCAATGTTGCATGTTGTATTAAGCCCAAGGGTTATAGAACACTAAAGCATGCACAACTGCATCACTTTGCTGATGCCAGTTAGAGTGGTTATGGTTCAGTGAGCAGGTTAACATTCAGGATGTGGTGCATGTTATTTTCATCCTAGGAAAGTCCAGAGTCCTGCCTTTAAAACACATCACCATACTGCAACTAGAGCTGGCTGCTGCCACACTGTTAGTGAAGGTGGACAGAATGCTGAGGAGGGAATTACACCTTGACTTAAAACCCTGGACTGACAAACAGTGCTTAAGCATATAGGAAATGACAGCACAAGGTTCAAGACCTAGAAAGCCAACAGAGTTTCCCTGATCTGTGGCAACACAGATTTGTCTCAATGGAGATATGTAATCAGCAAGGACAATCCTACTGATGATGCCTCAAGAAGACTGAGTGCAGTCAAATTCATGCAGCAAAGGAGATGTTGTGTTCCTGTGGAAACTGGAGGAAAATTGGCCTGTGGAGAAAGTATGATCCAGAGGTCAGGAGAAACACTGCTGTATTCACAACAGTGGTGACAAACACCAAAACTCCAACAGACCAGCTAATTTAATTTTTCTCCAATTGAATTAAATGACTTGTGGCATGGTATCTTAAGTTAAAGAAGGTTTTGATGCTGATTGTCCTAAGGCAAAAAGAGCCTTAGGTCACATCACTACCCGCTCATGCAGCGAGCACACAAAAAGTGAGCACTTTTAGGGCCAAACTTGGCAGGCAGCTCCTCACAGTGGAAGATTTGTCACAGGTAGAAAGGTCTGTCATCACTTACATTCAGAGACAATCATCCCCAGCTGAATTGGCAACACTGAAAGCAACCTCATCTAGAGTGAAAAAGAGTAGTAAGATCTATAGGCTTGATCCAAGACTAGATGAGGGTATCATAAGAGTAGGTGGCCGGCTACATAGATCTGCAATGCCTGATGAAACCAAACACCCTTATCTCTTGCCCAAAGATGCTCACATTTCGCTTAGACACATCCACAAACGCTCTGGACATAGTGCTAGAAATCATACTTTCCGAGCTTCGTAGGAAGTACTGGGTTCTACATGGAAACTCTGCAGCAAGAAAGATAGTCTCCAGGTGTGAGCAGAAGAATCCACCCCGACCTCTCTCCATTTACCAATGTCGGATTAGACTACTTTGCCCCGATTGAAGTGAGACGGGAAAGAGGTACGATCAAAAGGCATGGAGTCCTGTTGATCTGTATGTCTAGCTGAGCTATACACTTGGAAGTAGCCTATACATTGGACACTCATGTATTCACGCTTTGAGGAAGTTTATTTGCAGGAGAGGCCAGGTCAAGGCCAATCTGATGGACAATGGTACAAACCTGGTGGGTGCTCAGGTGGAGCTCAAGAAGGCGCTGAGCTCACTGAACGAGAGAAAAATCCAAGGCGCTCTGCTTCCTCATGAAATTCAGTGGAGTTTCAGTGTCCCACCATGGTGGGATGTTCTGCGAGGTAGAGGTCACCCTCAATAACCGTCCTCTCTCCACAGTGTCCTCTGAAACACATGACCTAGAGCCACTGACCCCAAATCATATCATCCTGTTAAAAATGCAACCTATCCCACCCCTGGGAACCTTTCAGAAATCTGAACTATATGCCAGACGTCACTGGAAACAGGTCCAGTACATGGCCTACATTTCTGGAATAGATGGACAAAGGAATACCTTCTGCTTCTCAAAGAACGGCAGAAATGGTCAAAGGTGAAGAAGAACTTGAACGTTGGAGACATCGTCCTGGTGGTCGACCCCACTGCTCCATTGGGTGGCTCCATGTGGTAAAAAAGATAAGAAATAGGAATAGGGGGTTATAGGACAAACCCACTTTTTGCCACTTCATGAACTTTTGTAATGTCTTTGAGCCTATATTAAACCAAAAAAATATCTAATGTATAAACTTTTCAGGGCCATTATTGAAATATTTTGCATCAACATCAGCTGCACCAGGACCATCTACCCTGTCAGCTAACATGACTACTGCTGAGGAAACCTCCTCGTCTACTTAATCTACTACCTCCTCCGACGTGACTGCAGCTGCAGAGGTCGAAACAGATGTACCTTCTACATCCTCCTCTGATTTGACTGCGTCCACACAGGTCACAACGGCGGTACCACAGCCGTTGTACATAATCCACTGATATTTCATCTGCCACCTCGCAATATCCAGTTGCAGCATAACTGCAAGATCCGTTTGATGGCCATCTGTCCTGTCAGATGCAGACAGGACAGATATTGTTTGCAGAGGACCGTTTTAGGTTGACCCAGCATTCAGCTTTCCCAGAAGGCAGGATGGTAGATATTTTCATCACCACTACACATACAGGACACTGGTAAATGAGGCAAAAATTAAGGGGATCTGGCTTGTCCACTCAAAGAAAAACAAACAGCTTCTGTTGCAAACTGTTCCACCAAGACATACAGGTTGGTTAAAGAGGGACTGTCAGACTGGACGAACATTGGGGCCTTATTTAAAGTCCAAGACAATTGACCAGATTTAAATGCCTCCCTCAAGCATTAGGACAATGCTTGAGGGAGGTTCTCAACCACTCGGTCACCATCACCAAGAATCTTAAGCTTAAGCTGGTAGACATACCTCCGATCATCTATGGCACAAGACCGCCTCATTGGACTTTTTGAGGACTTTCTCACTCATAAGCTATAGCTATAGTTTGTACAGTACTCTATAGCTGTTGTTTTGTACAATGACTACAATTCAGTTTTGTAGTGTTCACTTCATTTATTTGGAATATTTTGCACTTTATATTCATTGTTCATTGCTTTTTATTCTATTATTTCAAATAGAATTTTCAAATAATGTAAGGGATTTGTTGTTATTTAATTTGTCCATCTCTATTGTGTGCGTGTTCATTCAGTTATTTCATTAATTCAATGTGTATGATTTGTTGGTTGTGTTTTGGGGCCACAAACAAAATCCTCTTTAGGGCCAACAAAATCCAGTTTAGGGCCCGTGTGTGTGTGTGTGTGTGTGCGTGAGAGCGATCCAATGGATCTCTAACCTCGAGTCTAAAGCCGCTATTTGGGGGCTATTATTTAGCAAATCCGCTCTCCAAATAAATGTATCACCCACATGCGTCCACGTGAGTGATTCCGTCATAGTTTCGTTTTGTCGTTTGGGACATTAATGAATATATGCAGCAAAATGAATTGAAAACATAGCAAACATGGTGATTGTACATTGCATCCCCAACATAAATTCCCAGTACCACGTCAGTTGCCTGCATGGATCATAAATGTAGGCGTGTATGCGTGCTTTGCTTACAAATGTCTTCTTGTCAGACCAGGAAGTAGCCTCCGTAATCGCCGTCAGCCTCTACAACGTAACAGTGCAAAGTTGTTTACTTGGTAAGAGACCAACGATTACATGAGTTTTTAAATCACAATTCCTTTGGGCTGAAAATAAAAATATATATTTCAATATCGACCTAATATAATTCAATTCACCACAGCACAAGATTAATTTGGCAAAAGCAAGTTTTCGTTGAGTCCATTTAAGGTAAGTATTTCCATTATCTATCTGAATTGATGATATACGGAATTGACAGGTATTTCATTTACCTTCCTTTGAGTCGGCGTTGTATCTCTTGACAGCTGTTCATACTCGGATGCATATGTTTGTTGTTTGTCGTTCCCCGGATTTCCGGATACCTTCTTCACTTGCAACCGGTAGACTACTAGATGTAATAGATGTCAATGTGCGTTATAAAGGCATCGAGCAGTATACAAATGCAACACTTTCTATATTTGAATCGCATATATACGAATATTTATTTCAACACGTGCAGTGTATCCATCGCGTTTATACTATTATCTGCAGCTGAATGTGTAAATTCCAGAATCCCAATTCTATAACCTGATCCACCACTTCACTCGCACAGCTCATTAGAGGATGGCAAACTCGGTCCTGGCAGAGATGGGCAGATATCTAAATGAGACGGTGAACATTCTGGAGGATGGACAGAGGTATGGTACTTCAACAATGGAATCATCAAGATTTTATGCAAGTTGAATAATATGGCCTGACTCAGTCATGTCTATGTGTTATCTCCCTGTTGCTCTGGTAATCGTGCAGCAGTTACACAAATCCATGCAGTGGAATGGCAAATAATATACATTGATCAATCTAACGCTATGTTCACAGTACATACAGTTGTCAAATCACTATGGATGGTATGATAGCAATCACTTTAACCACCCACTAATGAAGATGAATCATGATTATAGGCTAGGTTTGCTTCGGATACTTAGATTTAGATTAGATTAGATTCAACTTTATTGTCATTGCACAGAGTACGCATACCAGTACAACAAAATGCAGTTAGCATCTAACCAGAAGTGCAAAGTAGTAGCAAAAGTGCAAAAGTATAACAACAATATGACCAGTATAACATTATGGCAGTGAATGGTAACAGTGACAGTAGCCGTATGAGCAGAATATGCAGAGAATGTACACCAACTACAGGAATATACTGAATCTGCGGAGTGCATATATTATACGGTGAACACCATACATTGAGGAATGTACAGAATAGGCAGAATATATATTGGGGTATGTACCGTATGGGCAGAGATATCCTCGGAAGTCTACAGTGCATATAAGATATATATAAGAATATCCTGAATCTACAGTGCAAATAGTATATGTTCATAATATGGATGTATGTACAGTATGGATGGAGGTATATGCAGTATTGCGTGTACACTGAGGTGTACAGCGGGGTATATGCTGGGGGCAGTGCAAGTGTCTGGCAAGTCCAGAGTCGACGTGCAGGGAGCAGTGCAAGTAACTGGTGGGTCCGGGTCTGGAGTCGACATGCAAGGAGCAGTGCAAATGTCTGACGGGTCCGGGTCCGGGTCCAGAGTTGACGTGCGAGTGTCTGGCGGGTCCGTGTCTGGAGTCGCCGTGCAGTGTGGGATCTGCAGAAAATGTACAGAGAGGACAGTGGAGTATATAGAGTTCATGTAAAGTACAGGGTATACACAGTTATGTACAGTAATATACAGTATACGGGGTAGTGCAAATGTACAGTGTGAGAGTCTGACAGTGGTGCTGGAGTCTGTGCAGTTAGTCTGACAGTGGTGCTGGAGTCAGTGTGCAGTTAGGAGGGTGGTGGTGGTGTATAGGGAGGGGGTAGGGAGTAGTGCAGGTGTGCAGATGTCGGGGTAGGGGGACTCACCGTGTTGAAGAGTTCAGAAGAGTGACGGCCCTGGGGAAGAAGCTGTCTCTGAATCTGCTGGTTCGCTACTTTAACCACCCACTAATGAAGGTTTGCTTTGGATACTGAGCATATGAGCAATATATTGCAACTTATTAATAAATATCATTTCTTAGTTTTGTCTACTCTATAGACTGGCAAGGCCAAGCCATGTGAAGGGAGGTTTACCTGTTCATGTCCTGTTACATGGCTCCAAACTCTAATGGGTAGGCCTATTACGATATGCAAATTGAGGGCCTTAATTGACTGTGTGTGTGTAGAGAGTTGGCGGTGGGCTTGGAGACGGCGTCCCTCAGCAGAACCAGCTGCCCAGGCCCCCTGCATGGAGAGTAAGACATACACTTGGTTGAATGTTCATGCTATCTGATGGATGTTTTACATATGGAATTGAAATATTTAAATAAATAATACATAGAATATGTCTTCTGTTCTTAGTGGCCAAAATGTTGCAAACATTTTTTATCTAGTCCAGGACCTCATGTGTGAAGAAAGAAAAGACAATGATCAACAGAGCCACACGTACGTTTTGATTTTACTGAATTTGCACTCGTTGATTCAGGAGTGTTTACATTTGTCCATATTTGTTTTCTCTGAAGTCATACACTTCCATGACTAAAAAAACCAAATTGTTTTTACAGACAAATACCATAGTTGCAGACATCAGTGCTCACAGAAACATGCATTATGTCGGGTTTATTTAAAAAATGTCTTATTCCGCAGGTTGCAAAATATGGGCAAACAGGGGCACATGGCATTACTGGGCCACTGCCTGACAGCCTACCTTTCAGTGCTTAGCAAAGATCGATTCCGGAAGCTGACCACGCGTATACTGTCAGACACAACACTCTGGCTCTGTCGACTCTTTAGGTGTGTACTTCCATTGTCAAAGGAGACATCACGTGTACAATCAGAAATGAGTTACAAGTGGGAGAAAATTATTGTAGTTTTATGTATACGTTGTTCTTTGGTAGAATATATACAAAATAAGTAATGTATAGAATATAAATATACAGTATACTGTATATATAAATACATTATCAAATAAGGATTTTAGGTTTGCTAGCTAAAACTAACATGTCGTAATTTATGCGAAGACAAATGCTAGAGCTACAGTTACTGGCATGTAGAATCACAATGTCGAGCCTTGAGACCGATGAGCGGGAAGTCTTATCCATCCATCCATCCATTCTCTTCCGCTTATCTGGGGCCGGGTCGCGGTGGCAGCAGGCTAAGCAGGGCTCTCCAGGCCCCCTTCTCCCCAGCAACACTCTGTAGTTCCTCCTGGGGGAACCCGAGGTGTTCCCAGGCCAGATGAGATGTATAATCCCTCCAGCGGGTTCTGGGTCTGCCTCTGGCTCTCCTCCCAGTCGGACGTGCCTGGAAAACCTCTAAAGGGAGGCGCCCAGGAGGCATCCTGGTCAGATGCCCGAACCACCTCAGCTGACTCCTTTCGACGAGAGAAGAGCAGCGGCTATACTCCGAGCTCCCTCCGGATGTCTGAGCTCCTCACCTTATCTCTAAGGCTAAACCCAGCCACCCTCCGGATGAAACTAATTTCGGCAGCTTGTATCCACAATCTCGTTCTTTCGGTCACTACCCACAGCTCGTGACCCATAGGTGAGGGTTGGAACGTAGATGGACTGGTATATTTTTCTTCACTACAACGGACCAGTACAGCGCCCGCATTACTGCAGATGCCGCACCAATCCGTCTGTCCATCTCCTGCTCCATTTTTCCCTCACTCATGAACAAGACCCCAAGATACTTGAACTCCTTCGCTTGAGGCAACAACTCACTCCCCGGAGGGCGCACTCCACCATTTTCTGGCAGAGAACCATGGCCTCAGACTTGGAGGTGCTGACTCTCATCCCTACCACTTCACACTGCAAACCACCCCAGTGCATGCTGGAGGTCACAGTCTGATGTGGCCAACAGAACCACATCGTAAAGAGCAGTGATGCAATTCTGAAGTCCCCAAACCCGACACTCTCATCACCTCAGCTGCGCCTTGAGATTCTGTCCATGAAAATCACAAACAGATACTGTCACAGGTACTGTCCCCGAATCTCATCCACATGTGGCGCCTTGCCACTGGAGAGTTGTTTGACTACTTCAGCGACCTCTTCCAAGGATATGGGTGAGGCTCCCCCTGAGGCTTCGGACTCTGCCTCTTCCCCAGAGGGTATGTTGGTCGGGTTTAGGAGTTCCTCAAAGTGTTCCTTCCACCGCTTGACAATATCCTCAGTCTGGGTCAGCAGTTCTCCTCCCCGACTGAGTACTGCCTGAGCTAAGCCCTGCTTTCCCTTCCTGACTCCCCGAATGGTTTGACAGAACTTCTTTGAGGCCAACCGAAAGTCCTTCTCCATGGCCTCCCCGAACTGCTCCCACACCCGGATTTTTGCTTTGGCAACTGCTGAGGCTGCAGCCCTCCTGCCCTCTCAGTACCCGTCTGTTGTTCCGGGAGACCCCTAGGCCAACCAAGCCTGAAAGGCTTCCTTCTTCAGCCTGACGGCTTCCTTCACCGTTGCTGTTCACCAGCGGGTTCTTAGGTTGCCACCACGACAGGCACCGACAGCCTTCTGACCACAGCTCCTAGCCACCGCCTCTGCAATGGAGGCTCTGAATATGGCCCACTCAGATTCCATGTCTCCAACCTCCCCCGGGATACAAGAGAAGTTCTTCTGGAGGTGAGAGTTAAAGACCCCATGGACAGGGGCTTCCACCAGACATTCCCAGTTCACCCTCACTACCTGTTTGGGTTTACCAGGTCTGAACAAACCACCACTCTGCTTCAGATTGGGCAGGCCGTTCCTCCCAATCACCCCCCTCCAGGTTTCTCCATCGTTGCCCACGTGCGCATTGTAGTCCCCCAGTAGAACAATCGAGTCCCCGGATGGAACCCTCTCCAGGATGCCCTCCAAGGACTCCAAGAAGGCCGGATACACTGAACTGCTGTTTAGTGCATAAGCACACACAGCAGTCAGAGTCTTCCCCCCAGCGACTTGCAGTCGCATGGAGGCGACCCTCTCGTTCACCAGGGAGTATTCCCTCACCCACCTGGTGCCTCGCAACTCTGGAAAAGTAGAGAGTCTAGCCCCTCTCCAGGAGTTTGGTTCCAGAACCAGTGCTGTGCATGGAGTTAAGCCCAACCATATCTAGTTGGTACTACTCCACCTCCCGCACCAGCTCTGGCTCCTTTCCCGCCAGCGAGGTGATGTTCCACGTCAAAATATTTGAGTCCAACAATGCAAACTACGGAGGACCAAATGTTGCACAGAAAGAACAAATGTTTAATCAGACTTTAATCAACATTGCCATTCTACTGCCATTTCCTGTAGCTCTAGTGTTTGTCCAAGTTATCTTACAAGTTATGTCATGTTCAAGTTCGAGAAGAATGTTGAAAAATCTCTTTGCTACACATACTTTCCCGACATGAATTAACCAGGAATGCCAACCTGTTGCAAATTGCTCTGTTATTTTTGTGAATTTGATGAGAGGTCTTATTTCACATCTGACAGTGATTTGTCCTCCAGATATGAGAACAGTTCTGCCTTCTTCCACGAGGATGATCGAGAGGGGCTAGTGAGGGTTTGTAGGCTGGTGCTCCATACTCTTTATGAAGAGTATGCATCTGAGGGCTATGCCGCCTTCAGCTCTGCTCAGCCTGTCATCTACCAGAGCACCTCCTCCAGGCCTGGTCTGGGACAGCATATCTGCAACCAGGTAATACACCTATACAATACATCATGCACAGTAATCAAATGGTTAGAAATCTAATGCTAAAAAACCTAATCCATACTTATTTCTGTGGATACCTATTGCATTTTTAAGGATTAGTCTTATTATTTGATATTAACAGTGAAACTGGATTGCGGAATGTATACAGACATGTATAGTGATGTAATTACGTGGCTCCCTATCCTGTGAATAAGCAAACAGGTTCTTAGAAGGTTTCGCTAGTTTCTAAAGGGGGTAAAAGTGTGAACAGAAATATGAGGCCCTATCAGAACTGACAAGGAAAAAGTCTTCTTTCTGGAATGAAATTGTGAACACAGAGAGAGTCTCTTATATGTTGGTCCACTATTTGTTTAATTTTAAGAGGACTATAGGCCTCTTACACCCTTGGTGTCAGATGATGCAGGTTTTCACGGCCTACAAATTCACTATAGGGACCATTGACCTCTGCCTCAATAGATATTCCACAAAAAACAAGTTGATGCCGTGGCAATGAAAAACATAAGTCCATAAATCTACCCTAGCATAAATCTACTCTAGCAGTAAAGTGGGTTGTATATTGTTACACACAGGCGGCAATATTGTCTTTCTGCAGGCAGATTCGGGAGCTTTCTACTGCCCTTCATGTACAGATCATATTTCACGAATTAATTATTCGTGCCTTGATACAACCAAAGTGAAAGCTGTGTCTGTATTCTCGCCACCAATTCAAGCACATTCTCAGTGGGTGTTGGGCTCGGCCAAGGTTGTCACTGATTCTGTTTGTGATTTTCATGGACAGAATCTCAAGGTGCAGCCGAGGTGGGGAGAATTTTTGGTTTGGGGACCTCAGAATTGCATCCCTGCTCTTTGCAGACGATGTGGTATTGTTGGCTACATCAGACCGTGGCCTCCAGCATGCACTGGGGTGGTTTGCAGTGTGAAGCGGTCGGGATGAGAGTCAGCACCTCTCACTCTGCGGCCATGGGCCATGGGTTGCTTGAGGCCTTGCTGCCTCAAGTGAGGAGTTCTAGTATCTCAGGGTGTTGTTCACAAGTGAGGGTAAAATGTAACGGGAGATGGACAGGATTGATGCGCCCTTCGCACAAATGCGGGGGCTGTAGCGGAAGAGGGAGCTGAGCCGGAAGGAGAAACTCTCGATTTACTGGTCCATCTACGTTCCAACCCTGACCTATGGTCACGACTTTTGGGTTGTGACGAAAGAACATCATTGATAAAATCGGCTGAAATGAGTTTCCTCTGCAGGGTGGCTGGGCTCAACCTGAGAGATAGGGTAAGGAGCTCAGACATCTGGAGGGAGCTCGGAGTAGAGCCGCTGCTCCTCCGCATCGAAAGGAGTCATCTGAGTTAGGATGCCTCCCTGGCGCCTCCCCTTCGAGGTTTTCCAGGCATGTCAGACTGGGAGGAGACCCTGGGGCAGACTCAGAAACCGCTGGAGGGATTATATATCTCATATGACCTGGGAACGCCTCTGAATCTCCCAGAAGGACCTTGACAGTGTTACTGAGCAGAGAGAAGTCTGTATGGCCCTGCTCAGCCAGCTGCCACCAAACCTGGCCCTGCATAAGCGGGGGGATTCCTGATACCCGAAGCTTCTCACCCTCTCAGCAGTCCCATTTATCTCCTGTGGTGTATACGTCATCTGATGTTGTTGTCCTCCTAAAGTGTAATCAGCTCCTTAATTTTGGAGACATTCTGTTTTAGATTAGATTAGATTCAACTTTATTGTCATTGCACAGAGTATGCATACCAGTACAACGAAATGCAGTTAGCATTTAACCAGAAGTGCAAAGTAGTAGCAAAAGTGCAACAGTATAAGTATAACGACAGTATGACAGTGAACGGTAACAGTGACAGTAGCCGTATGAGCAGAATATGCAGAGAATGTACACCAACTGAATCTAATGAATCTGCGGAGTGCATATAGATTTGTCTATATACGGTGAACGCTATGCATTGAGGAATGTACAGAATAAGCAGAATATACATTGGGGTATGTACCGTATGGGCAGAGGTATCCTCGGAAATGATACAGAGTCTACAGTGCATATAAGATGTATAAGAATATCCTGAATCTACAGTGCAAATAGTATATGTTCACAATATGGATGCATGTACAGTATGGATGGAGGTATATGCAGTATTGCGTGTACACTGAGGTGTACAGCAGGGTATATGCTGGGGGCAGTGCAAGTGTCTGGTGGGTCCGGAGTTGACATGCAGGGAGCAGTGCAAGTGACAGGCGGGTCCGGGTCTGGAGTCGACGTGCGAGGAGCAGTGCAAGTAACTGGTGGGTCCAGGTCTGGAGTCGACGTGCAAGGAGCAGTGCAAATGTCTGACGGGTCCGGGTCCGGGTCCAGAGTTGACGTGCGAGTGTCTGGCGGGACCGGGTCCGGAGTCGCCGTGCAGTGTGGGATCTGCAGAGAATATACAGAGAGGACAGTGGAGTATATACAGTACATGTGAAGTACAGGGTATATACAGTTATGTACAGTAATACAGTATACGGGGTAGTGCAAATGTACAGTGTGAGAGTCTGACAGTGGTGCTGGAGTCAGTGTGCAGTTAGGAGGGTGGTGGTGGTGTATAGGGAGAGAGTAGGGAGTAGTGCGGGTGTGCAGATGTTGGGGGTAGGGGGACTCACCGGGTTGAAGAGTTCAAAAGAGCGACGGCCCTGGGGAAGAAGCGGTCTCTGAATCTGCTGGTTCGGGTCCGGAGGGATCTGTAGCGCCTCCCGGAGGGTAGGAGGCTGAAGAGATTGTGACGTGGGTGGGAGCTGTCCTTGGCAATGCTGCGCGCCCTTTGCAGGCAGCGCTTGCGCTGGACAGCCTTGATGGTGGGGAGTGGGCAGCCGGTGATGCGTTGGGCCGTTTTCACGACTCTCTGCAGTGCTGTCCTGTCCGAGGCGGTGCAGTTGCCATACCAGACTGTGATGCAGTTGGTCAGGATGCTCTCGATAGTGCAGCGATAGAAGTTCACCAGGATCTGACTGGAGAGATGTACCTTCTTCAGTCTCCTCAGGAAGAAGAGGCGCTGGTGAGCCTTCTTGACCAAGATGGAGGAGTTGAGGGACCAAGAGAGGTCCTC
>OMOU01094698.1:0-12632 GCA_900312585.1 Malacocephalus occidentalis
GTGGAAATGTCATGTAATATATATATATATATATATATATATATACATTCGTTATTTGAAGAAAAATAGAAAATACCCCATAATGTATTACATTTACCAGGAAATTCACCCCTTGAGTGATATGCAAATGATTCGTTTTGTGCCTGTGGATGTGTCAAGTTTGACCTTTTTAATGTACACCTGTTAATGTGTCGTTAATGAGCGGACAAATGAATGTGCAAGTGTGCGCACAGCCATTTGTGCAGCCGTCCACCTGGTTGTATTGAACTTGTGAATATTTAATGCCATGTGATGTAGTGTGTGGCGCATTATCGCTGGCCGGGGATATTGAGCGCATGAGTGTTGAAAGCACTATGTTCCATCACAGCATGCCACTTACCCTGCAATATATTAGGACAGGGAAATACCCCCTCTCTCTCGATCTCTCTCTCTCTCTCTCTCTCTCTCTCTCTCTCTCTCTCTCTTCTCTCTCTCCTCTTTCTCTCTCCTTCTGTCTCTCTCTCTCTTTCTGCTGCTCTCTGCCTCTGTCTCTCTCTCTCTCTCTCTCTCAACTAAATGTTACAAATATTTAGAATACATATTTCTTTCTTCAAAGCTATACCCTTGTCGGTAGAAAGGTGTTTTGGTTGTGTGTGTGTGTGTGTATTTTTTGGGGGTATTTTGACGACATAGACTTGAGCACCTCTAGTGCTATACAGCCCTGTTCCATGCACACTACATGTCACAAGACAGAACCAGCATTTGAGCTCAGCTCTGTGTGCGTTGGGCTTTACTATTGGAAAATATGCCATTCAAGATCAGGAGGGCCCGAATCATTGCACTGTATTGATTTCAATAAAAAATATTACCCAAATATCAAGATGAACTCTATATTGTTTTTGTCAAAGTAAGGTTACAGCCACCTGTAATATGTGGCCATCTGAACTTGGTATGCATTCATATTTATCTTGCCATGACACTGACCACCGTGAATTTAGATTAGATCCAGATATTTAAGGAAAATAATTAGTAATTAATTTGCAAGCATTTAATGTATGGTAAAAATTTTTTTTTTTTAAAGTAAGCCTGAAAGCAAGCGTGGTAAATTACTGTGTAGAATCGAAAACGCCTCGGGCATGACATTTTACCGTAAGTCTTGGGAGTGGAAGGGAATGATTTATGCAGCTTTTACCGTAAGTATTGCAATAGAGGAGCATTGGCGGCGATAAAGTGATTTGCGACTTAAAAACCCATGAATCTGTCCAGCCAGCATCATTACCCCTGTAATCAATGGGACAGCAGCATTTCTACAGCCACAGGCTCGTTAACCATTTAGATGCAGCGGTAATTTAAACAGCGTGGGCAAATATGCTAATCCACATATCCATAACCGTTGAACCCCACACATCATTCCTCACACCTCCAAATGTTGTACGATTATATTTCTATTAGTACTATTTATTTATTAGTTTCTTTTTTCCCTTTATTTCAATACTGTCCTAACTTGAGCTACGACCACTTTGAGATGAATATGGTTTTGTCATATCTCATCATCACGTATCGATAATGACGATGTCTCCTCGTTTTGCTTCGCATTCTTTTCCTGAGCAGACCTCCCGTCCTTTAAAATGAGTCTTTCTACCACCACATGAGAATATGGCGTATATCTTCTACCTTCACCACCGGGGCAGTGAACACGCGACATGTGCACTGAAAACCCATCAGGGGCCGGCGTCTGTTCCCGCCAATCGGAGGGGGTCGGCGGCTGCATGCTGGGCCAAACTGCCGTCAGGTAGAGAGAAATGCAGCAGCTTTCCGCTATTGATGTCTGGTGCCAGGGAGGAGTGTCATATTTCAGGAGTGCATTATCGTCTCTCCCTCCCTCCCTCTCTCTCTCCCTCCCTCCATCCCTCCCGCTCTCTCTATCTCCCCGGCGGGGCGGATCTCAGCTGAGTCCTGTCAACTGTGGCTCACTCAGGCACTAGGCAATCCAGAGGTAATAACCTGCATATAGGCTCACAAGCCCAGCCTCCACGCCCTCTCCCTCTGCCCGCCACACACTTACAACCTGGCAATATATATCCTGTGTGTGTGTGTGTAGACGGGAGTGTGTGTGCCTGTGTGTGTGTAGAGGCCTAAGGCATCCGTGTGCGTGTGTGTGTATTTAGGTGTATTCGTGGGGTGTGCGTCTACTGTATTGTGTTGTACTTTGATGCCTTTATTCGTGTATTTATGTCCATGTAGAGGGTGTCCTGGAATACGACAGGAGAAACCCCAGCTGTTCACTTCCAAGTGCACAGCGATCCGCGCGCGCGCTGCGCTCTCCCCTCCCGTCCGGTTAGCGCGTCTCGGTAGGCCGCCTCTAAATGAGTGAACGCTGACTTTGATCACTGGAAGAAGCTAGCGCACTGACTGTGTGTGTGTGTGTGGCTGGGAGTGTGTAGGTAGGAGTGTGTGTGCGTGTGTGTGTGTGTATGTCTCCCCACACCATATGTTAACCAAAGCAGCTTTCTGCTGGTTAATAGCAGCTGGGGAATAGCCTCAACCACTGCAGTTTACATTTTGATGGACTGTATGATAATTCTCTCACTCTACCTCTCAGTCCATCTCTCCTGACCATCCACCTCTCTCTCTCTCTCACAAACTACACCCTCGTATCACCCGACACACAGCATGGAACAAGATATCACCCAACACCAACGCTGAGATGTGGCACCCGTATGTGGTATTGAGGTCGGTTCAGCCATAATGAGGGGGAGAGGGTCAAGAAATCAATTTCAAAGTTACATTTTGAAGTAATCTGATATTATCAGACAGTCGGCATCCCGTGATTCAATTAGGAAGGTTGTTCCACACGTAACGAGTCTGGGAGACAGATAATATCTCCTGTTGAAGAACCTAAAGAGGTGTTTCACGACCAGAGGGTATACGGACTCACCATGGATGATTTTTAATAGACTAGGAGCACCTTATAAAAAGGCCAGGTGTTGATCAAAACCAGTGGAGAGGAAGGGGTCGCTGGTAAATCGGTCATGAACAATGGTCAATTTTCACATATCTGTCAATGCTGTCAGTCCAAAAGGAAAAGGACCCAGATGCAGGCAGCGCGTATTAACTTAAATATTTAATTTCCTGCTGTAACAGGCAGGCAAACGGGGAGCAGGCAGGCAGGCAAAAGTGGGAGCAGGAACATACGAATATGAAGACGGTTACTCACTGACAAATGATGGTTGGATCTGACATGGAACACAGGCCTGGGGCAGGCTTAAATAGGGAACTAACGAGGGAAGTGACAACACCTGCACCAAAATGGCAGACAGACAAAACAATGAGTGAACAGATACAAACACACGGAAAACACACCAGAAAGTAACCAAACTATGACAAGTGGGGAAGATGGAGATAGAAAACAACAAGATGGGGGATAAATGATAACGTCCAGCATGGAGTCCAAATCAAAGCCACTTTAGGGCAGAGGCAGATAGTTACAATGAGGGTATTTTCAAAGTCTGGTGAGATGGCATTCAGCATTTATGTGCCATTAAGACATGGAGGTTAGCCTGCTGATCTTATGGCCCTGCACACTATAGCGTATGTTTCTGTCTTTAAGCCCTTTTTTATGCTGTTATGCTGTATACATTTAAATATTTAATAATGCGCACATTTCCTCCAGCAGAAAGCATGTAAGGGTCCATTAGCGCATGACTTCCTGCTTCCCTCGGACGTCTCCTTGCTCCGAGACTCTCAAAGGAGACGGATGCCTCTAGTAAATAGATTTGTTACGCAACAATTAAAGAGACACCCTGACAACAGTCCAGCCATTTCATGTATCTGCTCTGAGCAGCAAGCAGCATCTAACTATAATAACGTGGTCATCATCATCATCATCATGACCACCATCACACATCATATCTGTGTGTACGTGTGTGTGCACAAGGTTATACGTATGTGTGTGACCTGTTAGTAGTTTTGTCTTCGAGTCTTAGTTCTTCTCTGTAGGGGGCCTGCTTGGTATGGTATGGAGGAGGGCGAGGCTGCTATCGATATAGGACACAGGCTGAAGGTCGTCGAGGAAGACCTCAGCATCCCTCCTGCACCGGCAGGGGCTTAGCTTAGCTGTAGAAACAGCCTGATCTGTTTGAATGGTGTGAGTGCGTGTGTATGTGTGTGTGTGTGTGTGTGTGTGTGTTCCATCTTGAATATTAAACATCGGCCTCTCTGGGTGGAAGCACGCCTTTGGAAAACGACTCGTTTTTAATAAGCCATCGATTGGGGGCCGATGGACTCCAAGCCTCCTCCTGGTCCATTCCCTGCTCCTCATGATATCCTGGCATCCCTGACATCAGCAGATACAGCATAGAGCTGGGAGCCGTGCAGTGCAGGGCTGTTGCACGCGTGGCAGAATAAGAATCTGTTAATTGCCCTCCCTTTTTCTGAGATTGCGCGTCTCGCAAGAGTTTGATCGAATGCATTCTAGTGTGCTCCTCTCCTCCTCTGAAGAGCGGTGCGTCGCATGGCCCTTGTACTGTGATCTGCAGTCTCACGGAAGTCTCCCTTCTGTGTTGGGCTCTCGGTGTCCCTTGGAGACGGAAAGAAACGAAACACCACCGCAACCAGCGGTGGTGGCCGGGTCCCGTAATGTGATGTGTGCCGATCACTAGTCCACTGGTTCCACATCCGCCAGGCTGTGGAACCAGTGTGCTGCAATCTATCCAACTAGTTGAAGCGGATTAGACATTGTTGTTGTTGTTGGTTTTTGGCCAGCAGGCTAAATGGTTCATTTTTGTCTTTTTTTATGTCCACTTTGTTCAGCTCGCTGCAATTTATGGACTTTAATCTCAACTCCTCGTTTTTGTGCCGGCATTTTTTACATTCTGCCGCACCGTCCATTTGTCCACACCGCGTTTCACCACGCATCGACCTACTATATAGGTATGTATTTATTGATTTTAGGTTTGAATGGGGCGCTTCTGAGATGGAGTACTAGGGTGCAGTCTGGGGTATTGCGACTTAAAATGTGTTGATACACTTTAGGGCTTTAAAGCCCGGCTGGCCTTGTGCCCGGGCATGCTGAACACATAATCTCTATCGACTTGAGCTGTGTTGAGTGTATAGGGTATGACGAAGCCAGTTCTCATGGTATCTAGACACACACACACACACACACACACACACAGGCACGCACGCTCGCATGCACACAGACGCATACACACGCACACACACACGCGCACACATGCCCAAATCCACACTTGCATCCACCACAGCCTGCATAGTTCTGATTGACAGATAGGTCAGTGAATGAGTGAGTGAGAGAGAGAGAGAGAGAGACGAATTAACAGCTCTGTGGAAACATCCATCTCGACACAGCCAGGTCAAGGGTGACTGCTGCAGAATATAGCCCGGATGAATGCCTGCCGTCTGGGTGCGGTCTCTGCGAGGGTCACTCAGGGACCGGGCCGTGTCTGGCCCTGTCTGGCTGGCTGGCTATGGCTGCTGCTGTTCACCCAGTTTCCAGTTGAGAACACCATCCCTCTGTAGTGACTGGAATTGGGTCTCGTAGGAAGTGCAACTCTGGCATGTTCGCTGCTGTCTGAACCTCAGACTCAGTTGTGTGTGTGTGTGTGTGTGTGTGTGTGTGCACACACGTATGACAATGGTGTGAACACACAATTTACTACATTATTGTGGCCGGCAGTATCTCAGGAGGATAGAGCAGTTGTCTGCCAACCAGAAGGTTGCTGGTTCGAACCCGGGCTCCGCCTAGCTACGTGTCGAGGTGTCCCTGACGTGTCGGTTGTCACCTTGCATGGTTAACGCCGTCAGTGTATGAATGGGTGAATGTGAGGCAACTGTAAAGCATGTTGGATGAAAGCGCGATATAAATGCAATCTATTTACCATTTCACCATTTCCATTATATCTGTCTGATACATTCCAGGGGGGGGGCCAAGTAACAATAAGTAGCCGTCCTGTCTGGGTTCGGGGACGTTGCGCGCAACCGTTCACATCGGGCTGAAGATTTATTATCGCTTTGTGTTTCGAGACGCAGAATCTCCATTACTTTGTCTTGTCCTTGGTCCGTTTAACAAAAACCAATAAACGTTTTTTTCCCCCCCGTGGCTCTCTCTGTTGTCAGGACGAGGGGAAGAGATACCATCGCTACTGTGGCCACAGTGGAGGGCCAGGCCTGCTCAAGGTGGAGAGGTAAGGCAGTATTTTAAAGGATCTGGTTGCACATTTGAGACCCCAAGGACTTAGCAGAAGCCCTTGATGTTTGCAGCATTTATACTACTATGTAGGTCCTACTGTCGGGTAGTAGTTTATAATGAATAACAATCCAAGAATAGTATTAAATATTTTTTTTAAACGTATTCTTCTGAATGAATAATAATGGGGTGTGTGTGTGCGTGTGTGTGTGTGCGTGCGTGTGAGCAAAACAGAAAGGTAGTCCTCACAAAGGCGCCTGGTGATTGGTGAGGGACTAGGCTGGAGGATTTGAATCACTCACCAACATCAAAACACTAAAACAAGATGCATGCGCTTTGTTAGTAAAAGGGGATGAAAACCAAAATAGATCTAACCAGATTTTGGAGATTTCTTTATATCCCTTGAGGGGTTTAAGTGTGAGGCTTAAACCTGTGAATTGCCTTTGCAAACCGTTTCAATGTTATCATGTGACTTCCCTCTGGTGACATCACAAGTGGGAGCGTCCGTCGAGATATATGATGGGTTGATAATCCTGCCAGTTGGTACAGTCCACTGGGTAGATGGCAAGACTGATCTTGTCAGTGGACACACCCCCACTTGTGATGTCACTCGAGGGTAGTCACATTTGATTAAATTAGATTAAACTTTATTGTCATTGCACAGAGTAAATGGGCGGAAACCATAGTGCATATAAGAGTATACAGAGTCAGCGGTGCATATAAGAGTATCCAGAATCTATAGTGCAAACAGGAATAAGAATATCCAGAATCTATACAAGAGTATCCAGGGTCTATAGTGCATATAAGAGTATACAGAGTCTACGGTGTGCGAGAATATCCAGAATCTACAGTGCCTGTGAGAATTTACGGAATCTACGGTGCATATAAGAATGTCCGGAATGTACAGTGCATATAAGTAAATGTTCATAAATATAGCGGTATGCAAGTATGGGCTAAGGTATACGCAGTAGTGCGTGTACACTGGGGTGTACAGCGGGCTATGTATGGGGAGCAGTGCAGATGTTTGGCGGGTCCGGAGTCCGCGCGCAAATGCCTGACGGGTCCGAGTCCGGGTCCGGGTCCGAGTCCGAAGTAGACGTGCAGATGTCTGGCCGGTCTGGCCGGTCCGGGTCCGGGGTCGACGTGCAAGTGTCTGACCGGTCCGGGTCCGGAGTCGGCGTGCAATGTAGGATCTGCAGACAGTATGCAGAGAGAACAGTGGAGTATGTACACTACATATACAGTGCATATATAGTACAGGGTATAATGTATAGTGTATAGTGATATGTGTACAGTGTAGGGTAGTTATAGTGGGAGTACTCACCGGGGTGAGTTTAATATATGTATAATGTATAATATACACAGTAGGTATGTATAGTATGTATAGTATATACAGTAGGTATGTATAATATAGTATGTATGTATAGTATATACAGTAGGTATGTATAGTATTGTATTTATGTATAGTATATACAGTAGGTATGTATAGTATTGTATGTATGTATAGTATATACAGTAGGTAGAGCAAGAGCAACGCAGACCTTCAACAGAGACCATACCAGGTACTTTCTGGGGCCTTACATGGAAGACATCGGGATCATCATGCCACTCAAAGTTCCCTTTTTGCTTTCAAACAACCGCTATCACTTTCAACATTTCGTCAGTTTACTTTATTAAAAAAATGTTTTTTGGTTGGTATTGCATTTCTTTGATCGATATTCTGCTGCTGCATGTTCAACTAAGTTGAGATGGCTGACGTTGAGGCCTTTATTGCAGCTCTGTCTGCCTTAGAGAAGTGCATGCAAGAGCAATTTGCTAAAATGGATCAACATTATTTGGTGGCTGTGGGGGATAAGTGTCTTAAAGAAAATATGAAACAGGTTTGAAGTGCAAATTAGTTGAGATAAGGGTTTTAACAAATGATGCAGTTCTAGATTTACTTTCTCCAGTTGCCTCTACTGTATGTGGCCCTGCCAGGACTTTCGAGCAACAAAAAGAGCTTCTCTTAATGCGAACAGAGCACGAGAAACCTAAATACAAATTGAAGGCAAAAAAGCTAATTGAGGTATTCAAGGAGAGACTACCCTACTACCCCCATACACCTACAGACCACAAAGGGGCAGTGGGCTGTTAGAAGGAGGGAGACTCGAATGTGTAAATGACAGGAAGTGAACAGAGCCCTGGTCGGAGAGTGACTCGGGGGAGGCAGGAGGGGAGGAGGGTGAGGCTAGTCTGCTGGACCTATTCCCGATGGACCACAAAGGGACACCAGAGCTCACCTCACTAGCAGGCTGGTTTGGCATGGCACAACTGGAGGATCCCAACCTGACCAGCGCTCTGCATTGAGGGGGTAAGACAAGTCACGCATCCTCACTTTGCCATAAAGATGAAACCTTTGTATCACATGGCGAAGAGGAACAATGAATGTGTCGAATCAAGGCCTGGTTCTATTGGCCTGGAGTGAGAAGAGCAGTTTTGTACGTCCATCCATCCATCCATTAGCTGCCGCAGTTGTCTGGAGTGCCAGCAAGTGGCGCCGAAGCCACACTTCCAGAGCCCCCTTCCGGCCCCGTGGATCCAGGCCCGGCCACCAGACGCTCACCAACCAGGTCTGGCTCCAGGAGGGATGTTAAATACAGAGTTCAGGAATTAGAATGAAATGTAAGACAGAAGTAGGTCATATATTTGTACATCTGCAAATATTGGTGCTGCTGACAGCTTAGACCAAACATTCAGTAGGTTTAGTTTATTTAGTTATATTTCAGACAGTACACGAAAGACATAATTTACATCCAGATGAGGGATTAGCATACTCATTATATTGTTTACATGGCCACAGGTAAGATGGTTTGCACACTATTTTCTGTTGACGGTTCCTCATTACTCAAGTAAACAGTCAGCAAGACTACTTCATAGACTACATACTACACATGGCTACAGTACACAAATATGGTTAGCTCAATTTTGTAAAAACGATATTTGCCTTTTTTTGAATATTCATAAACTGCATCCACCAATTGTACATGCATTTGTAAGCTAAATCCTTGTGTCACTGGGCCAGCAAATGTGAGTCAACACCAAAGCAGTAACAAGACTGTCAAGGATGACTGCTTTGAGGACAAATGTATTTTGAAGGGGGGTTCTTCATTTCTGCCATCTGCTTTTTCTGCTAGTATGTTATAAGATGGCGTTAAATCAGCTCACAGATCACTGACTGTTGTAAGTACAGGATTATCAAAGTGTGAGGCAACCAGTGGTCCTTTGCCTCCACATCATGCCTAAACTATTTAACATACACATACGGGTTAGTTTTCCTGCTTACAATATAATATTTCCACAATATAGTATAAGACCATTCACAAATATTGGTGAAAGTTTTGCACTCACAATTGAAAAGTTATGAAGCAAAAGGATATGCAAGATACATCTTCTGGATGCACTGGGAGGCATCATCAGTGATGTGACCTGGGATCCTTGGGTGTTTCGGGTCTCACAACATCAGACACCCTCACCCAGGTGACCCAGCCTGGGTGAGGGTGTCTGATGGGGGACGCAGCAACCGGCCACAGATCAGCCCTCTTAATACAAAGCCACCTGGTGGCTTTTTCTGCAGCATCGCTTGCGGACTGAATGGCCCTCTTCTTTGCCGCCCCCGTAATGCCCAATCGGTTGAGGAGTGAGTGCCCTGCCTGCATAGCCTCTACAGCCCACCTCTATGGGCTCGTAGTATGTGTTCCAGCCACTGGCACGGCACCTCTCCACCAGTTCCTGGCACTTTGCACATTTCTTCTCGTTGGCTTCTTCAATACGCTCTTCCCAGAGCACTGCGAGTTTGAGCATGATCAGATGTTTTGTCATCTCAGAGGTGATGATCATGGCCAGAGTGATGTTACTGTAATGTGCTGTGGGAACTTCAGCTGCCTGACCAGATCGACTTGCAGGTGCCAGTCAGAGGCTGTGTGTCCTTGTTTTTAGTTGTGGATGGGGTTTCTCTCCAGCTCTGACAAAGGCGATTTTCTTTTGTGGGGCCTTATAGTGTTTGCTGGTGCTGATGGTAGCGGATGTACTTTCAGCAACCGCCTTGAGCACCTGGTCATGGCACCACCGATAGCGGCCTTCTCCCAGGGACTTTGGGCAGCTACTGAGGAGATGTTCTAAAGATCCTCTTCCAGAACAAAGAGGGCAGGAAGGTGTCTCGCTCTTGCCCCAGAGGTGAAGGATTACTGGGCTTGGCTAGAGCATCATAGACAGCTTGGACAAGGAAGCGGACGCGATGGAAGTCTGCCTGCATGATATTAGACCAGGGAATCCTGCGCTGTGGTATACTCTCCCACCTTGTCCATGCTCCCTGTTGCCTGAGTCCCACCATCCGACTGACACGCTCTTCCTCCAAGCCTGCTCGGACCTCTTTCCCTGGCCCTTGCCAACGTGGGTTTTAGGGAATTACCCCATGCCCGCTCTGCCCATTGCTGTGGTGCCCACCAGTGTCTTTTGCTGTAGGCGTGACTCTGTCACCTCCACTGCTTTATCCGCCCTCCATTTCCTTCCTGTCCTCACCTCGATGCCAGCTGATGACACCTTCTGGTCCCTGGACTTCCTGTACTGTTGGGCTATACTAATGTCATAACAGGAAAAGATTCCAGTCCCTTTTACAACCAAGCCGGTTAGTCACAGTATAAATATAACAGGTGAGGTAAGTGAAATATGTGGCTGCATTGCTGTAATTTGCTAAAAAGTCTCAAAATGACATTTGATTTTAGGTCAAAAATGTCAAGCTATGATTGTGTTCAAAAGGACCAGATGCCGATATTCTCCGCTTCAATTCAGCTCTGGAAAACACCCTGAGGAGACAGCATACATATTTAAAATCATGTCACTTTGCTTCCAAATCAACAATGATGGCAAATATGCCTGTCAACAGTGCATGTGTGTCTGTGTGTGCATGTGCTGCCTGTGATGTCACACATCATTCTGCAGGTATATAAACTGGCCTTCTGTAGACGTTGCTACAGTCAACCATGACAATGTACACCTTTGCCTTTCTGTGTGTGGGAGGTCTCTTGGCCCTGCAGGTGCCCAGTATCTTCGCAGGTGAGTGTGATACAATCCTCACTGATCAACCCTATACTGTTCAGATCATTCTCAGATCATCATGTCTGAATTGTACATTCCATGCATTTGTCTTGGCTCTTTTCCTTCTCTGTATCGTGTTTGTCAGGAACTTCATATGCAGACCAGGAAGAGATTGTGAACAAGCATAACGCACTGAGGAGAGATGTCCAACCTACCGCCAGCAACATGCTGAAAATGGTAAGCCTGGCATATATAATAATAATACTAATAAAAAAGTAATAATAATAAGAAGAAGGATATAAATAATAATGATGCAATTTATTCATAGAGCGCTTTTCAAAATACTCAGACACTTGATTAAAAAGAAAACAACATACAAAAGTAATAATGTATCGGCATTAATCACATATTAAAAGCAGCTGATAGGATAAGGAAAAGTCCAGTGATCTTACATTCACCCATTCAAACAGACCGATTGTTAATTTGAATCTGCACAGTAACTAGTAACTAAAACTGTCAGATGAATGTCGTGAGAAAGTATTTGTGTAGGATTTGTGTAGCACTGTGTAGGATGGTGATGGTCCAATGTACCTAATGTCATCCGCCTCTCCACACCACAGACCTGGAACAGCCAGGCTGCAGCCAATGCTCAGAGATGGGCCGACAAATGCACCCTGAGTCACAGCCCTGTTCGCGACAGAACAATCAGCAGTAAGTCCAAACGTGAAACTGTCTGTTCATGCAGGCCCTATACTCTGTGTGTTGTTGGTCCTACGTAGGTCGGCACTGTTGCAGACTGGTTTGTACTTCAGAAAAAGTGAACAAAAATGGTTGCATGACCTATTTTAGTTTTGTTCTTGTTTGTTTTTTAATATTGTTCGTAAGCTGTGAGAATCACAAATAAGCAGACATTTTCAGGAAAATGTCATTTTGAACTGTCAACAAAAATGTACAAACATTAAAATCCAATTTGAATGAATTCTCTCTTTCTTTTCCCACTGCAGCCAGCGAATGCGGCGAGAATCTCTTCATGGCTACCAACAAGGCGTCCTGGGACACAGCGGTGCAGGACTGGTACAACGAGGTGAAGAACTATCGCTACGGAGTCGGATCTATTAACGGAAAAACCGTCGGACACTATACTCAGGTGCGGCTCCGTCCTCAATGTGTCATCGTTGTTCACTTTGTTGCCATGGTTACTTTGTTGTTTACGTTTGATCCCAGATTGTCTTTATTGCCTCTTGTGACCTGTGCCCTCTGACCTTCATTCATTGGGTACCTCTATTTGTAGATGCCTCAAGTCAAACGCTCTAACACTGGAAAATTGGAAATGACCTTGGAAGCAAACATGTCGTATTTTCTGTCTTTGTGCACA
>OMOU01094699.1:0-15771 GCA_900312585.1 Malacocephalus occidentalis
AACCCGGCCACGGATAAGCGGGGGAGAATGGATGGATGGATGGATGAAACTTCATCATCAGTTTTTATTTATTTAGCTAATTATATTTAGACTAGCGAAAGACCGAACTACAACACGGAAAATAAAAAATAAGCCATTCTAAAGCGCTGCGGGAGCATTTCAGATAGCAATCAATGTGTAGGAAAATTAAGACCTGTTTGCAATTATTTATGACCTACAACAAATAGTTCAGCAAATGTAAGACTTTTTAAGGCCTTAAATTTAGATTCTCTAATTGTAGACTTTTTAAGACCCCGCAGAAACCCTGTTCTTCTCTTTGGTCTGCTGCTCTCTCACGGCTGCGATCCCAACTGGGATCGGGCGCTCTGCCTCCTACCCCACCAGGGGGGGGATCAGTCCGTCGACCCCCAGTCCTCTTCCCCTCCTCGCCAGACGCCGCCAGCTGATCAACACTCCCTCCGGTCGTCGTATGAGTTTGGGTCCTTCAGTCTCGATCCTGCGCATTGTGTGACGGTAATTACCCGGTTATTAGACCCAAGAAGCTACGTTGAGGACAAGTCCCCTACCAGCCAAGCTGTAGTGCGAGACCCCCGCCTAGTCCCGTCTATGATAACCAGAAGCATCGGTTTACACAGTTGTTGTCTTAGGATAAGGGCAGCCGACCACCCGTTGAAATCCGACATAGACGAATCGCTCTGCACACCATGAACGCAACACCGACGCTTGCCACCGAGCTCCAGACGCCAGAACCAGAACGACACGTAACGAGACCCAGGGAGAAGAACGTACCACCTTCCATAAGGCTGACTACGGCTACGCAATGAACTGGACAAAGTTCATTGGGAGAGACACAGCCGATCCCCAACAGACGAACCGGACCATAACGAAAAGACTAAGCCGCCTTCCGGTCGCTAACCACGCGACCAAGGTAGATATCTGGGCAGAGTTAGGTAGAAGTGTGTTATGCTTACTCATTTATTGATATTACCAAATTATATTGTAAACCTGTTTGATCCATGTATCCATTCTCGATCTGATGTTCAGAGACCCCGTGTTAGAGCTTATCAGGGCCCCTTTTTCTTTCCTCACAGTCTCATTCCCCTTTACAACCTGGGTCTTTTGATGTTCCCCACGCGCTAGGCCCTGGAGTTGTAAACGCTATCTTGTTTAGGCCACGCCCAACCAGCACCCCGCTTATCACAACCCCCGATCACTGACTTAGGCCCGAATAGCCACCAAATGTGTTCTTGCCTTTTGATGTTCCCCACAGCCCCTTCCCACTTGTAGGATTCTTTGTTTCCCCTATAGTAGCCATTTTATGTACATACACACACACACACACACATACACTTGTGCATTGCTTATCGTATTTAAAGGGATATTTACTTTATGCCATTTGCCAATTTGAATGTAATAAACATTCTTATATTATAACTGTTGTGGTTATTGTTTGGATGTTGTGTTGAAGCCAGCCTCTATCACGTAAAAAACTCCAAAGCCTTCACCATCCCTAGTTATTGATAGTTATTATTAATTAATTAATTAATTATAATTCTACTTTACTAGATTTGGTACAAGATACAAGACTGACTCCATTGCTTAGTTATTGGTCCCTGATTCCAGGGTGGTGCCTCGTTATTACTTCACATTAATACCTTTTTTATTTGAATAATTCATACTTTTCTCGGATCGTTATTCATTATAAGCTGATAACTAACAGTGTGAGTACATATGATAATGCCCCCTACACTCTGAACAGATTCATGATTCTTACATAAAGGACATTTCAATGCAATACAAGGCATTTGAGATGTTGGATAGGGCTTGTTGTACTGGGTTAAAAAACAAGACAATAACATTGATGAATAAACTGCATGTTTACTCCGAGCAAATGTGTACAGTGTGCCTCAGTATGGCGTAAAGCTGCGTTTAAATTTTGTCTGGATACAGTTGTTCACATTTGTACTGTATTGTCCATACAATACAACTTAAGCATAATGTAGCCACATTGAAATAAATAAACAATTGCATTTCTGAAAAATATAGTATGAAAATATCCTCGCTTCTGGACAAACATCATTCACAACAGAAGAAAATGTCATCCGGATCGAGGTCCCTCACGTGACTAGGCATACACGCACTTGTGCAGCTTGAGGTTGCGCTGGTCCGAGTACCTCTTTCCGCACTTGTCGCATATGTACTGCTTCCCGCCGGCGTGGACGTGGCGCTTGTGCGTGCGGAGGTGGCTGCCCTGGCTGAACGCCTTGCCGCAGGCCTCGCACCCGTAAGGCTTCTCGCCCGTGTGCACACGTGTGTGCAGCTTGAGGCTGTTGGCGTTGTTGAAGCGCTTCTCGCACACGTGGCAGGGGAAGGGCCGCTCCTCTGAGTGCGTCCGGCCGTGGGAGATCAGGCTGCTCTGCTGGCTGAAGCTCTTGCCGCACTCCTTGCACTGGAAGGGCCGCTCGCCTGTGTGCACGCGCTGGTGGATCTTCAGGCTCACCGCCTGGCGGAAGGTCTTACCGCACAGGTCGCAGCCGAAGGGCCGCACGCCGCTGTGGATGCGCTGGTGGTTCTTGAGGTTGACGGCGTGGCGGAAGCTCTTGGCGCACTGTGCGCACTGGAAGGGCTTCTGCCCTGTGTGGATGAGCTGGTGGTTCTTCAGCGTGACCGAGCGCGTGAAGCCCTTGCCGCACAGCGGGCAGGTGAAGACCTTCCGGCCGGTGTGCACCTGTGCATGGCGCGTCAGGTTCTGCGCCAGGTTGAAGCTGCGGCCGCACAGGTGGCAGCTGTACGGACGCTGTCCCGTGTGGATGATGGAGTGCGTCTTGAGGTGGGCCTGCTTGCCGAAGCACTTGCCGCACTGCAGGCACTCGAAGGGCTTCTCGCCCGTGTGCGTGCGGATGTGGTCCTGCAGGCTCTGCTTGTGGGCAAAGCCCTTGGTGCAGATGACGCAGGCGAAGGGGCGCTCCCCGGTGTGGGTGCGGGAGTGGGCCTTCAGGTTGCTCTGCGTGGAGAAGCTCTTGCCGCACTCCGTGCAGACGAAGCTCTTCCTGCCCATGGAGGGGGACGAGGACGAGGATGAGGAGGATGTCAGCCTGGAGTCCAGGGTGTCCGTCTGATCAGCCTGCTCCTGCTCATCAGAATCCTTTTCCGCCTGCTCTTGGTCAGCATGTGGACGCTGGAGGTCAAGGTTCACAGAATCGGGGGCGGTCGTGTCAACGAAGGCCTCGGCTGCAGCCCCTTTGGGAAGAAAACATTTAATTTTACTGACCTCACAATAAAATTGGAAACCATTAATGTGTAAATAACTAAAGTTTGCTAAAAGATGCTAAAGGAGTCAGTTACAGCAGCATTTAAGATGATAATAAGCTTGGATCTTCAAACCCAGATGTATATTATGAGATTCAGACGGGCAATTTAACTAACAAAACACGGGTCATGACTCGTTTTTAAAAACTTACGCTCAACAATGGCCCCCAAGTCGATGGCTCCGTGTTCATCTTTGACGCTGATGGCGAGGGCAAACGGGGTCTCCGGCTGAAGTCAAGGTAACCGAAAACACAAGAGAAGATGTAGATTCGGGAACTGTGTGAAACTTGTCTTCGCGAGTGCAGCCCCATCTAAATTATAGATAGAATGTGCATCTGAGCTTCTACCTCACGGTTTTCAATGGGATCGGTATGTGCTAGCTCACAGGTGGAGTGACTAGTAATAATAATAATAATAATAATAATACCCGGACGGACAACCCCCCGTCTTTATTGTCGCAGCTAACACCATGCCTGTACACCCGTGCACGGCGGCCCTCCCAACCCACCCCACACACACACACGCCCCCATAGGTGTCGCCGTGAAATTGGTCCTCCGCTTTTAACCCATCCATGGCCATCTTCCTCCGCGGTCAGGCCAGGAGCGGTGGGCAGCTAGTGCAGCGCCCGGGGACCACCTCGATCCAACCGCCGCTGGTCAGGCGACGGTCTTCTTGTTTTTAGAGGGGTTATATATACAATGTATATATATGGAGGAGAACATGGAAACTCCACACAGAAAGGGCCGTTCACGAAATCCCAGCACTGAAGACATGGGGTGAACCAACCATGTCCCAGGCGGGAATCGATCCCAGGACCTTCTAGCTGTGAGGCGACAGCACTACGACTGTGCCACCGTGCAACTGTATAAAGTTTTGGACAAACTTTCTCCAAAAGAGTGATCTAGTGATCCACTTTTACATGGAAAACAGGAAAACAAGCTGAAAACAAAGGTCTCCAGAAATGTATTAGGTTATTAAGGAACGCTATATACATGTTATTATTATTATTATTATTATTATTATTATTATTATTATTATATAGATTATATAATTTCTAATTGCTTGACAGCCCGAATATAATCATGATGTTACCTAAAGCCAGTGGCACATCACTTCAGATGTTTTGAGTGAGAACGTGGAAATGGACGAGTTGACCACTCTGTACTGTGCGGTAATACTCATTTGGCTTAGCAAACCTGCTTCTAAAACAGTGACGCAACCATGCGCGTGACGTCACATCCTATATTTATTAGAGATGGCTGCGCCCTACTGGCGAACATGTATAATTACATCTTGTTTTACAGCATAATCGGGTGAATATCGGGGCTGAGGGAGCTTAGCCGCCTCAGTTGTGTTTTCTGACCCCCAGTCAAAATGCCATTATATTGCCATTGAAAATAGCCCCCTCACAATGTTTAACTGCCCCCTCAGTCACTTCAGTTTTCTAAGGTAAAAAGCAAACAAACCACAGTAATATTGTTTCGCATTGTTTCGCATAATATTGTTTCGCATAATATTGTTTCCCCTTGCCTATGGCAAGGGGATATGAAATGTTTATTAACAAAATATACGTTCTTTTTTAGATTTACCTCCACTATTAATATGAAGTGTATATTGCTTTTTTACATGACGTGGAAAAGTGGATTAAACAGTACGGATTACACTATCACATAACTACAGAATCATTGAATATATTCAGAACAATTTAGAATAGGCTATGCATAATCCGAATAATCCGAATTCGAGAAGAAGAAAAACATGAATCAAAAACATTCTTAACATCCATGGGAAGCACGGGGAGAATGAACGCGTAGACAGTGTTTACATGCGCACACTTGCGCATTTTGATTCTCGCGATGACTCTGCTAATGGCGGGAATATCCACATTCACAACACAACCGTCTGGGGAAATGCCACCTCCGAGGGCTCGTTGGTGTTTTTAATTAAACATTTCTTTGTGCTTTTTGGCTTTTGGCGTTAGTTGAAACGTCTTTCAGCTGTAAAATTCGTGGAGTTTGAGTTTTCCGGATACATTTTGCAATAATGTCGGACGCTTTGTCGGATGATGGCAGTGATCAACACGACAGTCAAGATGTTATGACCGCGGTGGAGTTGATCGCCAAACTGGAAGAGGTAGTAATACGTGAATAGTTATGTCGTTTACTCATTACATGTTTGACTTATTTGGCGTAAGTTTTATTTTATCGCAAATAGGCCGATGTTTTGTTTGAACATACGTCAACAGTTGATTTCAATGATCTATGAATGTGGTTTCAGGCTTGGCTGAATGAAAAGTTTTCACCAGACTTATTGGAGAACAAGTCAGAAATAGTCGAGGTTGTGATGGAGCAACTCACTCACATGGTAAATAATATGTATGTTTTCATCAATTTCAATAATTCTGGTAGTGACACGGAAATATATATTGAATATTTCCATCTGCATTTTTCATTGCAAGCGGAATATCAGTTCTTCAGCTGGTGTTTTGCATATGAGAAGCTGTGGCATCAGGATGTGTGATAGTGTTGTGGGACCCTTGTGCAAACAGGAAGCTAACCTGCAGCGGGTGAGCAAAGGGGACATGAAGGCCAGCGTTCACCGCCTGGAGATAGACCGGATCCGCTTCGTCCTCAGCAGCTACCTGCGATCCCGCCTTCAGAAGGTCAGTCGGGACCTCCACCGTCACTTCTCCATCTGCCTCAATCAGACACTCACCGCCCAGACCTTAAAGACCACCAGTATAATTCTCCTCGCTCCGTGTTCAGATCGAGAAGTTCTTTCCGCACGTCCTTGAGAAGGAGAAGTCGCGGGCCGATGGAGACCCTTCGTACCTGTCGCCCGAGGAGTATGCCTTTGCCAGAGAGTAGGTGTCGTGACAAACTTGGAATGGAAGAGTATTGCTTGGTTTGTTGTGCTCGCAGCTAACATGCAAAAACCATGTTTTTCTGGGACACAGGTACCTGGCCAACACGGAAACCTACCTGAAGGCCGTAGCACTAAGACACATGCCCCCAAACCTGCAGGCAGTGGACATGATGAAAGCAGGTAAAGCCTCTCAGCTCATCATCATCATCATCATCATCATCATCATCATCATATGTGGTGACTGATTTTTACGATATGGGCGATATGGCCAAAATCATCAATCCCAATACAAGTAATTTAATATTTCTATTATCTCTATCTCTATTAACTATTTATATCACAAAATAGCATGTTGTATTTTTATTCAATCAATAGTCTGTATAACATTGTATAACAATATTGTAAATTCAACTTTTGCAATGACGCTGTTAAAACCAGGAAAATACTTTTTATTACATACAACATCCAAAATCTAAGACCATATCTAGTCTCACAACAAAATATCGATATAATGTCCAGCCCTTCGGTATTCTATTACATGTGTTCTGTAGGAGGCTTTGGACTTTGGATACAATTTTGATTGTGAATCATGTTCATTATTCTTGTGACTTGTGTCTCCAGTTCCTCAGCCCTGCCTGGACTCTTTTGTGTTTCTGCGCGTGAAGGAGCGGCAGGACAACATCATGGTGGAGCCCGAGACCGACGATCAAAGGTGTGGTTGCTGCCTCCATCGCTGTGGCTTTGGTCTTCATGTGGTGGTTGGGCTCTCTTCTGCTGCTTCTGTCCACCAGGGGGCAATGTTCCCACGTGGTCCCACTGTTTTGATGATGATGGTTCTGTGTCTTATCTCCCATCCAGAGAGTATGTGGTGGATCTTGACGAAGGTTCTCAGCATCTGATGCGGTACAGAACCATAGCGCCACTTGTTTCGACCGGAGCCGTGCAGTTAATTTAATTGTCGTGGTACGTAGCCATCTTGTGTTTTAATTAGACGTGAATGTCAACTGCAATACAATGTGGTGTCGTTATAGCAATTACCCCCCACCTCCATGTCCCTTATGTTGACATGCTTTGTATCTCTTATTTCATCATTAGTCCCCGGATTCTACACAAATCTGTCATTTCACTTCACAGGATATGTTCCAATAGCTTTCTCAGTCGGCCTACCCTGACACCTTCAGTTGTTCTCAGTTGCCACATAGATTCACTTGACCAGGTCAAGATAAAGGCAACTCATAGACCGGACCTATAATCATTGATGAAAGTAAAGTTATCACATTGAACAGCACTCATGGTGATGGATAAAACAAACATTCACACTCGAGACATTCTCACACTCGAGGATGCTTTAGAGAGGCAGATAGATAAGACACTGCATGTACAAACATGCAGACCGGGCAGTGGACTGGGAGGTAACACAATAGCACTCCATCAAGCACGTATTCTAGGTCCACATTTGCTACTCGGATGGCCAGCGTGTACACAAAGACGTGTTGTCCTAGAGCTTAGCAAGGCATTACCCTCATGTGAGGGGGTTCGTGGGACACGGTCGCCAATTGGTCGAGCGGGGAACAGGTGTAGTGTTTTGTTCTGTTAGTCAGATGTTGCAATAATGAATGTGGGATGAAATGAATTAACGAGGGAGTGTCTCTGCATCTTGCTGGCTGTTTTCAGGAAACAGCCAGTGATAAGCGATAAGCCGGTTTCTTGTAGTGATGCTTAGGCTGGCAGAGCAGATGGACACAATGTGTGACATGTCACCGCTCGCAGAGTGTGTGTGGCAATGGCTGGTTGAACGTTTTCTACATTGATTAGCCAATGATTAGCCAATGGCCCACCTCACCCAACACAAAACACCTCACCCAATACAAAAAATGCTGCCTGCCAAGGTGCATCCTACAAGGGAGCTTTACTCGTGTCCTTTATTGGCCAACATGCAGTCCTATGTATTATACATATATTGAGAATAAATGACAGATGTTGTGCTTGATCTCATCTCATTGTCTGTTGCCAGTGTCATCAGAGATCTCACTGATAATTAGAATTTTAAAATCTTGACTCAATGGAGGTAGTGTGTCTTTAGACCCTCCACATGACACGACAATCAGAGATTCAACAACTGTATTTGTCACATACACATACAGGATATGTAGTGAAATGAAAAAGTGCCGATGCTCAGCGCTATGTGCAAAAGAACACGCCACAACTTGAAGGGATCAAAGCGGTAGGAAGTGTGGAGTGGCACATCAACAGAGCTGGGCTCGTATGTTAATGGTGGCTGGAGAAGTGTGTTGATGGTAGAATGAAAGGTTTAGTACCATCTTCAGTGATTACTGAGGATGCTGTTTATACACCATTTCTGTCAGCATATTCTGCTCATTTAGGCTCTTTGGAACAATTGTCAACTGCACTCATTTGCCAACATGTTTGCCAACTTTGGGTCATTTGTTCTCCTTTTTTGTCTGTTTTAGGTTTGTCGGTTTTTCGTTCCTTGTGGATATTTTCATCTGAAAAACATGCATAAACAGCTCCTCCGTCGTACAAAGACAATAAAGAAACAAAGCTACCACTGGACTGATGAAGAACTCTGATTCTTCTCTAGATGGGAGATGAACAGACACATCTGTGTTGGATGCACACAAAAGGATGCCAGTGGCCTTCATTTGGCATGGAATGGCATGTGTAACATTTCACGACAACAAGAGCATTTGATGACAAACTGCCTTTCATTTCTTTGGGGGGAAAAAAAACCCATTTCATAACCATATTCCAAAGCTCATGTTTAGCATTAAGCTGATGATTTTTTTTCAACAAACAATTGCCGACAGCTACTCCTGGATATTGGTCTGGGTTTGTAAGTGCTGTGTCTGCAAAACCCCGGCCAGGGGTTCATTTCTGTTACCTTATGATGATACGCTGCGTGCGGTGGAGAATCTGAACGATCAATCACCAAAACAACTCTTGTAAAATCATAATGCACACAAGGTTATTCTAAACATACGCACGCACACAGTATATACAGTACAAAGTAATATTCAGCGCTGAAGGCACACACGCCCTTCAACGGGCCGCCAGACGTGTTGGAGGATGAGCGCTGAACAGAGTTTGGCACATATTTATGGCACACGACCCAAGTGTTTGAGGGCACCTCAAAGTATGCAGGCGTGCAGGGATTTTTTGGTGAGTAAGCGTTTTAGTGGGAATCCGAGCGCGTGCACGCTCAGGCACGCACCGACATCGTATCATGTCGATCGCTACAGAACACTGTAAGCACTGTAAGGATGTAAGCATTATATAAAGATGTAATAATGTGTCATACAAAAACAAAAAAGCATGCAGACATATGACACAATATGTTTACACGCCTATAAGAGATATGGTGATTTTTCATTCTGTGCGTCATCCCACTGGAGCGTCAAGGTTGCATCACCGGTGTGTGTGTGTGTGTGTGTGTGTGGGAGCTAACCGCCAAACGGAGTACGTGTGAAAACTCATGCACCTCGATGAGCTGTCGTCAAGAGTCATGTCCCCAACTTCCCTTTCACGACCAATGATGGAATACCACACAGCGTTACGTTGCATCCTGTTCCAAATCTATTTATGTCACGACTTTTTCTTTCGCAAATTGACACTCGCAGAACTGTTTAAACGGTTCATTGTTGAATCCTATGTTTAATTGTCTCTTCTTTGCCCTCATAACAGTTGGGAAGTGTGCATTCAATTTTCATTCCATTTTGCCCTCATCAATCAAGTGACTTCCTCTTTCCAATTCAAAGGTGTAAGTTTGCATTTGTAATGGCCACTGTGGCCAAGATATTGACAATGCTGTCAATGAACTAGCCTCCCAGTCTCAACCGCGAGAACCCCTTTTGCGTTTACCTTTTGTCTTTCTGACATCACGCCTCAATCATCAGAACCACCTTTTGGTTTGTGTTTGGTTAATGCTCAGTTTGTCTTCCCATGATCATGCTCCATCAAGTCCAATACTTTGCTGTTGAGTGTCTAAAGAACTCAACCTTGGCTTGAGGTGTGATTAAGCAATTTGGAGATGGGCTGGACTGGAAGCCAAGTGCACACTGATATTTATATCTCAGGCCTAGCGTTTGTGCGTCACAACGTGAACAGAAGAGAGATCGCGTTGCACCACAGTATCGCGTGTGAGGCACTTGCAGTGGGAGAACCAGGCTCCCTGAGCTTCAAGGACTCCCCCTTTCCTCAGAAGCTTCATTAGTTGGCAGTGGTTAGGACAACATGCCGCGCCACAGGATTACACAGAATAAACCCTCCTCCCTCCCCCCCCAAAAGCTTCTGGAAAGTGAGATCTCATTAGGAGAGCGGCCAAAGAGACAAGCGCTTGGATGGAGGCCCGGGACTCAGTAGTATCAAGGGTCAGGCTGCCTGAGACGATATGGGAGTCTGGAATGACTGAAATGCCACCGCCAAAACTCAAATTAAATGACCTTTAAGTGTAACCAGCAGTGTCAGGGTGTTGTTGAATGAGATTTGTTTCAGATGACATAAATATTGTTTATATTCAAGCTGCATGAATACATGTTCATAATTTTATCTCTTGTGGTCTGAGTCGTTTTCATAAACTATATAACTTTATTATATGAATCAATCATTCACATATTGTGAGTCATGTTGACTTTTGATTGGTTAGTAGAGCACAAGGGGGTGGAGTAGTACAGCAATAGAACTAGCATGTTGAGCAGGATGTGTTGCTCAGCAGAACTGCAGGCACCGTCGACAACTGTTGCTCCTCAAACTTCTTCAACGCAGGTAGCTTTCCGACGGTTTATTTTTAATCATAAAAAAGTGCATTCAAGATCATATATTATGTGTAAATGTAGTGATTGCAAGATAATAGTTGCCTTTGTGCAAACAAACTCATAATTTTATCATGTTATCCAGGTATCAATCATTGACATCAAATCAATCTGCAATACGTTTTATTTAATCTGTTTTTAAACTGAATACATTAATAATTTAATTTTGACTCATGTTGTTACAAAATATTTTGGACTAGATATTACAATCTAATACATACATGAATGATGGAAATGTGAGGTTGAGGATGTGGTTCACCTCACATCTTCCTTCCGTTTGAAGGGCCCTGTCTCATCTCACACTGGGGTCGAGGGCGCAGCCTGCCGGCCTGGTGGAGGTGGCCGTAAGGCTGTGCTTGAATGGACGTCAGGATCTGTGTCCTCACGTCTGGGTGCCCATCCTGAAGCCCCGGCGGCCCTGCATCCGGACCAACGCTCCACGCCACCAGCTCCCACCGGACCTGCTGTACCAAGAATGTATGGACCCCCTGATGTCCTTCCTCTTGGATGATATACTCGATGACGATGACGGTGAATATTGCAACGCCGTAAAGAACAAGCGTGTAGTTTTCGCCGACGCCAAGGGGTTGTCTCTGACGGACGTATGGCTGTTCTCTGAGGACCTGGACTCTGACCGAAACCTGGCCCCTTCGCCCTCGCTCCAGCTGCTGGGAGCCCCCGCCACGCCCATCCAGTCTGAAGCGGACTGCTACAGCTGTACGGTCAGCACCTGCTGCCCCGGCGTCCGGCTTGAGCTGGGCTTTCCGCAGCCGTCCGCGGACTTCCAGGCCCTTCGCAACAAGCTGGCCCGCTGCACGGTGGCGCTGGAGAGCTGCGCTGTGTTGACGGAGCCGGCTGTTCTGCAGGGCGCGGTGCGCGTCAAGAACATCAGCTTCCGAAAGGACGTGCGCGTGCGCATCACGTTCGATTCCTGGCAGAGCTACAGTGACGTGCCCTGCGCGTATGTGCAGGCACGGTACGGCGGTCCGCAGACAGACGTCTTTGAGTTCAGCGTCCCCGTTCCTAAAGTGCTGGACGCCAAGAGGAAGATCGAGTTTTGCTTGAGCTATTTGCCTGATGGGCATAGCCAGCCTTTCTGGGACAACAACGATGGGCAGAATTACGGGGTTCACATCTGTGTGAGCTCCCATCTGTTTCAAGGCAAGACTGCAAAACCAGAAATTACTGAAAATACATGAATTCAATGAAAATTATCCTCAGTTAACAACCGACTGCTTGCTTTCATTAGTTTGAGTTTGATCATTTTTGTGTGGAGAATTTTTTCCATATACTGTATGTGTGGAAGATGTTTGTTCATAAGTTGAAGAGTTCAAATATTCAATCATTGGCCATTTTTTTAATCTTATGATTTCAGCATTTTAGAAAAGAGACAGCTTTGTATGATATGATTTGATATGCCATTTCCTAAAAAGAAATTCCAGAACAGCAGGTACAAATCATAGCTGTAGGACAACGATGACATAAATCCTGCTTTCGAGGAAAGGAAAAATCATCACAAACATTTCATATTAGAGTAAGGATTATTTGGAATATGCATTCTTCTTCCACATTTTGGAGTTTTTATAACCCACAGGTTTACATGACAAAATGAATACAGCAGGTGAAGGAGAAGCATCGATACAAATGTCTCTAAACCAAAATCAGAGGTCTTAAATAATAAAAAAAAAAAAAGAAAACATGAATGACGTGACATAAAGCCGAGTTCTGATGACCTTCAGGGGCTAAAGGGTTACGTAGGTAAACATGTATAATACTAGTGGTAGTCGTAGTAGTTAGAATGATACAGGGAGCTGCGTTAAACAATGTCAACATAGTCTGTTCTAGACTGGGAAGACAGAAAGGCCAATGGGAAACTACTTGGGGGGTCTGTTTCAATTGTGTTCACAGTGTGGCACAACTTTAGTCAGTGCAAGCTCCGTCCGCCCGGATCGCCCCTGGGGACGATGGTTCAGTAGTAGTGTGCGGTGGGCCACACTGCCACTTGGGTGGCGCTGCTCAGCGTCCCACGCTGATGTTGCACACCTTGCAGCTGGGGTCCTTTTTGGCGTTCGCCGTGGTCAGACTCATGAGCTGGTGGTGCCCGCTGATCCGCTCCACCGCGCCCAGCTCCAGGTGCAGCGGCTCCGTGTACAGCAGTTCCAGTATCACGTCGCTCGCGTGACAGAAGTGCGCCTCCCCCCCCGGGCTCTGGGGGGCGCTGTAGGTCAGGAAAGGGTTGGAGGAGAGCTCCAGCCTGGGCAGCCGCGCGCTGCAGAAGTGATCCCCGACGGAGCCACCGGGGGCCAACACCAGCACCACGTAGTGGTACGCCGTGTACATGCAGTAGAAGTCCGCAAAGTAGAGGCTGGTGTTGGGGTGGAGCAGGTGTCCGGCCGGGACCTGGAAACGCAGGGGCCCGTAGGGGGAGTCTTTAGGGGGGAGGCCCGTGTCGAACTCCGTGTTGCAGCTGAGGAAGACCCCGCTCAGTTTCCCGTTGATGGGAGAGCCGTGACTCCCACTGTTGTCTTTCAGGGACGGCCGCATGAGTCCTCCACACTCGCTCCTCATCATCAGAAAGAGAGACAAGAGAAGCTCTTAAAGGTCACATATTGGGGCTGTAACTGTCATGTAGGTCGGCCTGCTACGCCACACGCTAAAACACGACGAGCAGCGCCGGCGACGGTGGCTCACCTGACGTGGTCAAAGTAGTCCGCGTGTTGGTTGCGGTAGAAGACGGAGAACCTGAGCGGCCTCCCTGTGGCGCCGCTGGCCTTGTCCAGGAGCTGCTGTAGGTGCTCCATGGCGTAGTCTGCATAGTCAGTCACATGTGTTGTTAGCATGCTGGTCATCTCCATACGTCAAGTCCAAAAGAACCCCTTAGCCCTCCAGACTAGACGCCTAAAATCAAAGGGCGTGTAGCCTGGACGCTGGGCGGTTCAGGCTACAGATGACCGACAGTGAGAACCCCATGTCCAATACCTCCTGTGCAGAACTCCACCAGCTGGCTCCATTCTGAGACCAGATAGTCCCCGTCGGCCTGTCGCACGGCTGTTTGCACCGCCACGCAGTACTCTGTCCGGGGGCTCAGGAACCAGTGTCCTCTCACGGCCATGGGAAGAGGCACCGCTTTGGCCACCAGCTTGGTCGGCACATCCTGATCAGGTCAACACACGCACACATCTTGTCACATGACAACAACAGACAAAAGCTGCCTTGTATTTATTGAGATGAAGATGTGTAAGAAAGCGCGCTAATAACCTCGAAAAGTGAATAGACACTTTTCACAGATCGCCAGTAGCAGGGTAAAGTAACTTCCTGCTCCATATCACACACACTTTCATCACACACTTTAGTGTTCTTCTGCAAACCACATTTCATGCGCTGGTTTTCAACACAACCCCAGGCATGTAATCACAGCAGAGGCTTTGCATTGGCCTGCCCCTCTGTGCAGCATCGCTCATTACCTCGAGCTCAGAGGACCAAATATCCATGGCAACATTGCTGATGCAACTTTGCCAGCGTTGCTTATAGAGACGTTAAGCAACCCAACGCAATCATCACGTTGCATCAGCACTGCACTGTGGTATCAGGACTTCTCCCTCTCTCTATCATATAATATATCTGTAAGATAGAGGAAGAACTAACTGCATTGTTTTTTTATCACGTCACCTCTAAAATGTCATCGATAATACAATTTATGGTAAAAAAAATAAAATAAAGTGTTCAGTGAAAACATTTGAATCTGCAATAACCCAAAAGAATCTGAGGACGAGAATAAGAGGACGAGGCCTACATGTTGACTACTGTGGGTGGAATACAAATGATTTCATTTTTTTTCTTATTTCTGCTTTGGTATTTTAGTTTAACACAATTTGGAAAAATGATTTCCCCAAAATTGTGTTACTGCCGCTTTCTGTCCATTTTTCTCATTTTGTGGGGAACATTGTTTGAGTGAGTCACTGGCCTGAAGTGGTTGACTGCACATGTTCCTTTCTGGGGGCGTGTTTCAGATGTGTCCCATGATCACAGCATCATTGAGCTCAGCTCATCCACCCATCCAACTGCACCATTTAGAAAGACATCTTGTACCAGCGTCTACACACAGCGTCTCATTATCTACCAATGCAGGGGACCGGAGGAGAAGACGCTGAGGCATCATTAGCAAACAAAATGCGATTGTTTATTTTCCATCCATCCATGAGGATGTAATGATGAATTATGTAGTAGATACAACATCAACCGACGTGTGCACTTTAGACGTTTCGTACTCCTTTAGGTCTTATGTTGACCGCACGCTGTTCTGTTTGTTAAACTTGGACCTTTATCACATCTGTATCTGTCTAGTGCACCCTTTTTGGCCCAAGCCTCACTTGAAGTCTGCTCCACACATGGCTGCATGTAAACGTAGACATGAAGCCTTGAGCCGCTTGAGCAGGTGAGGAGACCCATGCACGTTCCATGCAAGAGCCCGCCCGTGCATGCCGGACGACCACCCCCTCTTGGAGACGCTATAGGATGCACACCCTGTGTTTGAAGCGGTTGGGGTCTCTGCTCTCCTTGCGACTCAGGTCGATGAAGAAGTGCGTGGCCCGGGCCGTGTCCTCGGCGCTCATGTCCCACACGATGCGGAAGGAGTCGCAAGTCACCTCGCAGATCTGGATGTTGTGGGGCGTGGAGAGGGACGCCTCCATGTCTGCAATTTGCTGTACAAACACAGAGGGAGAGAGAGAGGGAGAGAGAAATGGAGAGGGGGGGGGGGGGGGGGGG
>OMOU01094719.1:0-33920 GCA_900312585.1 Malacocephalus occidentalis
GGGGACCGGGGCTCTTGCTCTTCTCAGTTTGCTGAGGAAGTATAGTCGCTGTTGTGCTTTTTTGGCCAGTGATGCGGTGTTGATGCTCCAGGACAGGTCATCCGAGATGTTCACACCGAGGAACTTGGTGCTGCTCACCCTCTCCACTGCAGCACCGTCGATGGTTAGGGGAGCATGCTCGGAGTGCCCTCTCCTGAAGTCCACAACAATCTCCTTTGTCTTCTCCACGTTCAGGCGGAGATTGTTGTCCATGCACCACACAGTCCGTCTCATCGTTGTTGCTGATGAGACCCACCACAGTCGTGTCATCCGCAAACTTGACAAAGACGTTGGTGCTGAATGTTGGTGTACAGTCGTGAGTCAGCAGATTGAAGAGGATGGGGCTCAACACACATCCTTGGGGGGCCCCTGTATTCAGCGTGATGGTGCTGGAAGTGTTGGAGCCGACCCGAACTGCTTGTGGTCTCCCCGTCAGGAAGTCCAGCAGCCAGTTGCAGAGAGGTGTGTTGAGCCCAAGCTTGCCCAGTTTGTGGGTGAGCTGCTGGGGGATGATTGTATTGAATGCTGAACTGAAGTCCAAGAGCAGCATTCTGGCGTATGAGTTTTTTGTTTCCAAAGAATGATGTTTCCACCTCCATGCTTCACGGTTGGGATGGTGTTCTTGGGGTTATACTCATCCTTCTTCTTCCTCCAAACACAGCGAGTGGAGTTTAAACCAAAAAGCTCTATTTTGCTCTCATCAGACCACATGACCTCCTCCCATTCATCCTCTGGATCATCCAGATGGTCATTGGCAAACTTCAGATGGGCCTGGACATGCACTGGCTTGAGCAGAGGGACCTTGTGTGCGCTGCAGGATTTTTATCCATGACGGCCTAGTGTGTTACTTATGGTTTTCTTTGATACTGTGGTCCCAGCTCTCTTCAGGTCATTGACCAGGTCCTGCCGTGTAGTTCTGGGTTGATCCCTCACCTTTCTCATGATCATTGAGGCTCCACGAGGTGAGATCTTGCATGGAGCCCCACACCGAGGGAGATTGACTGTCATCTTGAACTTCTTCCATTTTCTAAATATTGCGCCAACAGTTGTTGCCTTCTCACCAAGCTGCTTGCCTATTTTCCTGTAGCCCATCCCAGCCTTGTGCAGGTCTACAATTTTGTCCCTGATGTCCCTTAGACAGCTCTCTGGTCTTGCCCATTGTGGAGAGGTTGGAGTCTGATTGATTGAGTGTGGACAGGTAATGAGTTCAAACAGGTGCAGTTAATACAGGTAATGAGAATGGAGAATGGGAGGGCTTCTTAATTAAAAACTAACAGGTTTGTGAGAGCCGGAATTCTTACTGGTTGGTAGGTGATCAAATACTTATTTCATGCAATAGAATGCAAATTAATTATTTAAAAATCATGTGATTTTCTGGATTTTTGGATTCCGTCTTTCACAGTTGAAGTGAACCTATGATAAAATTACAGACCTCTACATGCTTTGTAAGTGGGAAAACCTGCACAATCGGCAGTGTATCAAATACTTGTTCTCCCCACTGTATATCTACATAAATACAGTATATATATATGGTGTATGCTATACATTGTGTGTGTACAGTATAGGCAGAGATATACATTGCTATACATTAAGGTATGTACAGTATGGACAGAGGTATACGCAGTAGTGCGTATACACTGGGGTGTACAGCGGGGTATATACGGGGAGCAGTGCAAATGTCTGACAGGTCCGGGTCCGGAGTTGACATGTAAATGTAGGATCTGCAGAGAATATATGGACTCTGCAGTGCATATGTGCAATCTGGTGGCCATTGTCAGTATTGATCTTCTTGGGCAGGGCCCAACGTGCAAACAGGGATTCACGGATGTCGATCAACACCTTGGCTGTGACGGAGCCCAAAGGTGTAACCTCGGGCCACTTAGAGTGGAACTGCTGGTGATGCGGCACCCCATGCAGCTCGCAACAGATATCAAGTTGCACACACATTCGTAATGATACCGATGCTTGAGCCTGACTATGCCCATGTGGCCCTTGTGCGCCATAGCAAGGATATGCACCCGGGACCACAGTGTATAGCCCACGGGCAACACAGTTGTCAACAGCTCCTCCATGATGCAAAAGTAAGTGAACAGCTTGTCAGGCACCTTCGTTGGCTAGTCTTGCCTGATGTAGCTTGAGAATGGAGAGTGGACGGGATCGTCAGCTGAGGCGTCCTACAGATCTTTCAGTGACACTGTCTCCTGAAGGGGCGTATGAAGGAGCTGGATGAGGTCATACTCTGCTGCGTCCCATCTGGGGTTCAGAGTTGGGGCTGTGGGTGGGTTGGGGATTGCGCGTGACAGCAAATCAGACACTACATTGTCACGGACCGGTGTTAACTGTAGGTGGTAGTTGTACTGCTGCAGTCGGTTGGCCCAACGATGGAGATGTAGTAGTTTGTGGCTGGTGCCTGATGCCTTGTGAGGGCCTGGTGATCTCTCCTCAATGTGAATGAACGTTCAAAAAGGTGATGTGACAGTGTGACAGTGCTCACAAGCCCGGGGGCACGCTAAGTCCTCCTGCTCCTGCCCCCCCACCTCTTGAGCTGAGGGCTCAAGAGGTGAAGGCCATTGGCCTCTCCACTACGCCTTCCAGCTGAGACATCAATGCGCTGATGGTCACATGTGACAGGTGTCGCATGTGTCGCAAGTGCGGGTCTGGCCAGGTCCAAGTGCGTGAGAAGAAAGCGCACATTGTTCGAGAATGCTGGCATCCAGAGCCAGCATGCCAAAAGCCATCTAGGTTTTTCATTGGTTTTGAATGGTGCTGGTCCTGAGCTGACATTGTGGATGATTGTGATGAGTGGCTGGAAGGCTCTAGCTGGGGCAGACCTAACGACTTTGTGGAAGTGATTTACCTTTCCGCATTTGGAGCAGGTTTTACCACAGGCAGGGCATATCTGAGCTCTTGTATTGTGTGTAGAAGAGCTGCAATTCCAACATGGCTGGTGTGGGCGGTTACATGACTGAGAAGTTCGTAGTATCCTCTCCCCACTGCTGTCTGCACTCACGTGGGGAAGTGCTGCATTTGGGCAGAGCGATGTGAAAGAGGCTGACAGATGAGCTGCACATCCCAAAGCAGATTCAACCTTGACTGCTAGACAGCTACTGCTAATGTTAGGTCATCATTTTCCAACAAGAGTCAATGCCTATTCTTGGCACAGTTCGTATGTACAATGAGCTGGTGATGTACCATTTCATCCTGCAACACACCAAATTTGCACAACTTAGCCGCAGTGCAGCATCATTGCATGTTGCCTCCCTTCAGATACATCTTCCAAGCCTGCAGCTAGGATATATGTGTTGAACGAGGAAATCCAGCAAGACCACGGTACTGGTGCTGATAGGGCTAGGAACTTTGCGCAGGTGCAGTGAGAAAAAGGCACTGATCTTGGGAAATCAACTCGTGGCTCTGCTTCAACAGTTGTCCAGGCTCTCGCACGTAGGCCAGTTAGGAGCAGTTGCTCGGTCCTCACTCCCCCCTGGACACTGAACGGCAAACAACAAAACTGAAATTAAAATGGCCTCTAAAGATGGGGCCAGTTCTGGCCCCAGCTTTAGCAAAGCTTTAGCAAAGCTTTAGCAAAGCTTTAGCAAGCTTTATCAAAATAACTGATGATGACAATTGCATTCAAATGTATTGTATTGATGCCAAGATACGTCGTGCATACATCTTGAAAATGTCCCAAAATTCCACTTTATTCAGGAGGCATTAACCAACTACAGTGACTCCGGTCACCGATTATGGTGAAAAATGATGAAAGAGACAGCCAGATCCATGTATCAGTTAATACAATTCTTCAGAAGGTCACTCTTTTTCCTGGAAACTGGAAACCAGGTTACATTTACATGTAAGTCACATAGACCTGTGTTCTCATAGTTTTCTGCATGGTTTACTTTTAGAATCAGATATAATATTTTATAGCTAGATAAGTTAGATAGATGAAATAGGTTTGTCCTTGTACAAGCATGATGCATTATCAAAAGGCGTCCTTCAAAGATGAACAAATCTGACATAAGTTATATTGTAAGTTCAACATCATACTTCAACTGCATTTTGTTGTACTCTGTGCATGTGTACTCTGTGCAATGACAATAAAGTTGAATCTATTCTAATCTAATCTAATCTAATACAAGTTAAGTGTCCACAAATATCCACAAATGCAAAATCCTACATGCACTTGGAATCCTAACTGCCACAACAACTTTATTAGCGTAGCTTTTTCTCAAATTCTTGAAAATAGGTCCCCGCTACCAAATGAATGTACTTAATCACTATCCAGTGAAGTCTGTCCTGATCCACATAATAATACATCAAATGTATTATTGACTAAACTCCAAACAACAAATCACTCAACAAAAATTTTGATTACAGTAGGTATATTATTACTTTATATAATACTTATACCAGCAATACCATTTGGAGCTTGGACAACAAGTATTTAAATTTGTAATGTTTGTAATGAGTTTTTGTCACTCATAGCACCAACTCATAATCATTTCATCGTTTCACATTTCATCGTTAATCATCGTTTTGTTTGTAGGTCCTACTGTTGGTTATCAGCTTATAATTAATAACAATCCTAGAAAAGCATTAATTATGAGTATTAATCTGAATTAATGATAACGGGGCACCACCCTGGAACCAGGGACCAATAACCAAACAGTGGAATCAGTCTCATATTTTATACAAAATTATTAAATTACAATTATGATGAATAATTACTATATCAATAGTAAAGGCTTCGGAGTTCCTTACACGACAGAGGTTGGCTTCAACACAACATTCAAGCAATAACCACAAAGTTATGATACAAGAACCTTTATTAAAATTGAAGTTGGCAAATGGCATTAAGTAGATATCCCTTAAATACGATAAGCAATGCACAACCTGGTGTGTGTGTGTGTGTGTGTGTGTGTATGCGTGTATGTGTGCGTGTGTGTATGCACAAAATGGCTGCCATCATAAAATAGAGGAGGGAAGCCACGGAAGGAGGGGGCTCTGATAAACTCTAACACGGGTTTCTCTGAACATCAGATCAATAATTAATACATGGATCAAACAGGTGTACAATATAATTTGGTAATATCAGTAAATGAGTAAGCATACCATCATAACAAACTTCTTCTCTGCCCAGATATCTACATTGATCGCGTGGTTAGCGACCGGAAGGTGGCTCAGTCTTTCCGTTGCTGTCCGGTTCGCCTGCTGAGGATCGGCTGTGTCTCTCCCAATGAACTTCGTCGAGTTCGTTGCGTAGCCGTAGTCAGCCTTGTGGAAGGTACGTGCTTCTCCCTGGAGATCGATGACAAGCGTCGGTGTTGCATTCACGGTGTGCAGAGCGGTCTGTCGGATTTCAATGTGTCTTGACTGCCCTTATCCTAAGATAAGGGCAGTCAAGTGTAACCGATGCTTACGGTTACGCATCATAGAGGGGGCTAGGTGGGGTCTCACACTACAGCGTGGCTGGTAGGAGTCCTCAAACGTAGCTTCTTGGGTCTAATAACCGAATAATTACCGCCACACAATGCGCAGGGTCGAGGCTGAAGGACCTGAACTCAGACGACAACCGGAGGGAGTGTTGATCAGCTGGCGGGGTCCGGCGAGGAGGTGAAGAGGGCTTGGGGTCGACGGACCCCAGACCCTTGTTGATTTTGTTTACCTGTTTGATTGATCTTCCGGTTTGGACCTCCCCTGTTTTTTGATGAAGTAAAGTGATGTACTCGTCCATGGTGGCCTTCTCAGGGGTGGTGAGGCTGTACAGTCGGCTGACGGGGTGCTTGCTGGTGGGACGGAGCTCGATGGCATAGGCGTAGGGTCGGTGCGGAGGTAGGGTGCGGGCTCGGTCCTAACTGAAGGCCTCTCCCAGGTCATGGTAGACTTCCGGTACCGAAGAGAGGTTTGGAAGGGCCGGGGGTGGTCAGGGTGGTGGTGATGATGTCGGGGCCGCACGAAAACACCACACATGGCGGTGCTCCAGCTGCATATGCGCCCCTCACCATAACTGACATGGGGGATGTGGAGTTCGAGCCATGGCTGCCGCAGGATGAGGGGGGCCTTGGGAGACTTCAGGATGTAAAAGCGAACCTCCTCCACGTGGTTCCCGGAGACGGTCATTGATAGAGGTCCCGAATGGTGGGTGAGGGGTCCCATGCTGTGACAGTCTAGTGCTGAGATGGCGAGGGGGAATTCCAAAGCAACAAGGGGGATAGCCGCCGAGTGGGCCAACTGGGCGTCCATAAAACTCTCGTCCGCCCCTGAGTCAATGATGGCCCCGATGGTGAGGTTTTGGTCCAGCCAGGAGCGGGTGACATTGAACTGGGCCAGGTTGGTGGTTGGTAGGGAGTGAGTAACACGGCTCACCTGAACTCCCCTCTTGGGTGAGCCTAATCTTTTGGCAGGCAGGAACAGGAGTCGCGGAGGTGCCCTTTCACTCCACAGTAGAGGCACAAGCCCTGAGCTCTCCTCCGCTCCTTCTCCGCTGCAGTGAGGCGGGCCCATCCCAATTGCATAGGCTCCTCACTGGGGGGCGTGGGGGTGGTCAGCTACCGCGCCGAAGAGGGATTGGCTCTGGGTGAGGGGAATCCTGGGACGGGATCCATGAGATGAGGCGAGCTGGTCTGGTGGTGCGTTCTCTCTCTCTGGTGCTCCCGGATGTGCTTGTCAATCTCGATGGCCAAGGCCACCAGGTCATCCAGGGTGGTGGGCTTGTCTCTGATGAGCTCATCCTTAATCTGCTCGCTTAACCCCTTGTGAAAAGCGCTCCTCAAACCCGCGTTGTTCCAATCGCTGCCAGGGTGCAAAAGGTGCCGTAACCGGCCGGCTCCTCTGGTGAAGGGACATCAATCGCGCTCCGACATCCTGCCCGGCAGTGGGGTAGTCGAAAACCCTCTTGAACTCGGTCAGAAAGGCCACGTAGTCGCTGAAGAGGTCGGGGCGGCCGCTGAGGATGGCTTGGGACCAGTTGAGGGTGTCGCCGTCGGTAAGGTTTGTGATGAAGGCCACACAGACTGCAGGTGAGTGGAATTGGCTGGGCTGATGGAGGAAGATCAGTTCACACTGCAGGATGGAGCCCCAGAACTGGGCGAAGGTTCTGTCCAAGAGGCGAGGGCTGGCTAGGTTGGGCTCACGGGAACGGTCGGCTGGCGTTTATTTTAGCCCATAAAAACAGGGAGATGGAATTCGTTTGAGCAGGTGAGGTGGTGGTTCCCTGACCGGGAATCGAACCCGGGCCGGGGCGGTGAGGGTCCAGGATCTGAGTCGAGAGGGCAGGCAAGCCGGTTCTCTGCACCAGGGGTCGGGTCTGAGGAGGAATGAAAACACGATTTGAGGCAAGGTCGTAGACATAAAGTAAGTAGCTCAGCGTAGACTGCAGTAGACTGCAGCTATATTTGCCAGGCTATTCTTTGGGAAGATCTGGTGAAGACTGGAGGGATCTGGTGAAGACTGGAGGGATGAGCTGGCTTTTGTAGGCAGACAGAGGGTTGATTGTGAGTGGCAACAGGTGTGCAGAAAACCGTCCGTAAGAGCGTTCACCCAATTATCCCGACTCATTCCACCTGATGACGGAGCGTTCGTTGTGCGCGAGCCGAGGTGCTGGGGGTGTCACCATTGGGGGGCGGTGCGTTGGCGGTGCGTGCGGAGCGAGAGGCAGAGGACGTGTGTGGAGCCGGACCTCTAACAATATTCCTGTAGATGGTGTACATTCTCTGTACATTCTTTGTATATTCTGGTCATACTGCTACTGTTACCGTTCACTGTTATACTGTTGCACTTTTGCTACTACTTTGCACTTCTGGTTAGATGCTAACTGCATTTTGTTGTACTGGTATGCGTACTCTATGCAATGACAATAAAGTTGAACCTAATCTAATCCTATCACTGCTATGCAGACGATGCCCAACTGTTCCTTTCCTTCTCCCCCTCTAACACCCACATTTCAACACACATCTCTTGTCTTGATCCACAAGATGTCAGCCTGGCTTACATCAGCAAATGGCCAACCACCTGAAGCTTAACCTGGACAACATTGAGCTTCTCTTCATGCTGGGGAAAGACTGCCCTCAGATGGACCTACTTGTCACCATTGAGGACATTGAAGTCTGCCCTGCACTGACTGCAAGGAACCTTGGCGTGGTACTGGATGACCAGCTGTGCTGCAACGCCAACATCACTTCTGTGGCTGATCTTGTAAAATTGCTCTGTACAACATCCGCATGATCCTTCCTCACACATGAAGCAGCACAGATCTTGGTCAAAGCACTCATAATCACTCGCCACGACTACTGCAACTCTCTCCTGGCTGGACTCCCTGCATCCAGAACACCTGCTGTACAAATGCTAAATGGTCAATGGATTGTATTTATATATCTATTTACATTATTGCCCACCCCCTGCCTTCCCTCTCCTAAACCCCAGCACTAACTTGAGTGTTTGTACCTCTTGGCACTATTAATAGGACTTGGCATCGTTTAGTTTATTGTACATTCTTAGATGGTGGTATTACACTCAGAATGGCTCTTATCCCAGCTATAATGCAGGCAACCTAGCAGTTATGAAACTCTTTCCATAAGCTTTGCAATTCTGAATGCTTGAAACCTGTTCTATTCTTATCTTTATGTACCACAGTGATATATAGCAGTCTCTTTCAACAAATATACTTGTACTTGCTTCTTTGGATATAAGCGCATGCCAAATGCCATACATTTCAATGTAGTTTTTAGATTACTTGGGTGCCTCACTGGCCCACATTGAACTGCTCAATATCTCTGTGCAGAGATCCATGGAGACAACGTCACTATGACGTGCGTCTCGTTCATGCAGAAAATCCCTTCATAACCATTTATGAAACAAGAGAAAATGTGTCTTTATTTGAAACTGAATTTCGAATGATTCTTGATTATCCAACATCTGTAATAGTGGCTGGTGAAAGGCATACCCCCCAATAGAGAAGTACTGCAAGCATAAAAGATCTTTCTCACAGACGACTGCAAGGAAATGAATAGGTGGCAGAAGGAAAGACTGATGGCATATACCAGGCTTTGGGATAGAGTTTTCCGAAAAAGGAAAAACGAAATGATTAAGGGCTTGGGAATGCTTGAAAATAGAATAAAAAAAATACAGTTGTATCTAGCTGTTAGAGAGAGAGAGAGAGAGAGAGAGAGAGAGAGAGCGAGAGAGCGAGAGAGAGAGGAGACATGTCTGCTGGCAGGAGCAGAAGAAGACAGCTGTGTTTGGTGAGATATTTTTAAACGCATCAATGCTGCTCAAATCCCCTAGCCTCGCTGACCTATTTTTAGCCCGGCCTGCCATTGTTCTATTTTCGTCACCTGTGGGCCATGCAGTTGTTGATTCACATGCAAATCAAGATCTCTCTCTCTCTCTCTCTCTCTCCCTCTCCCATTCGACTATCTGCTGTTGCGGCTTCAGAGCATCCATGCCTCTCCACTGTAACTCTCTCTGCTCTACATTCCCACCCTAATCTCAGCTTAGATACCTTGCTGAGCAGGAAATACACGACAAGAGCACGGCGGAAACCCAGAGTCGCCACGGAAACACAAAAGAGACGCATCAGGGGAAGCAAGCAACAGAGTGTTTGTGTGTGAGTGGAGAGGGGGAGTCAGTCAGCTCAGTGGAACACGCCGTGGGTTTTCAGCGCACAGCACCCTCTTCTGCTCCTCATCCTCCTCCTCCTCCTCCAACCCAGCACGCCGTCTGAGCACGTCAGTAGCAGACCGAGGCATCAAGCAGAAGCACAGAAGAAAACACAGAGAAAAGGAGAGGATTGTGATTTCGGTTATTGCTTCACAGTGAGAGTTCTGCTCTCTCTCTCTCCTACTCTACTCTCTCTCTCTCTGAGGTGGAAGAGAGAAGAAGAGAGATTCTCTAGCTTTTTGTCATTTTGGTCTCTCCCCCTCTCTTGCTCACTCTCTCTCCCCCTCTCTCTCCCCCGGGTGGCTGAGGGGTGGCTCCATCGTGACAGGAAGCACAGGGCTTGCAATGAGACCTGAGTGCTGACTGGAGTATGCTGCAGACGATTTACGAGGGCGAGTCGAGTTTCTCCACCTCAGAGCGGCGTCTTGGACACCAGCGGCTCTTTGGCCACACCGAGATGCACAACGTGAACAACTCAGGTGAGCCCTGTGACCCCCTGCCTCCAGATTTGTTCTTAACACACCACCGTCTATTTCCATCCTACCCACCCCCCTCCCCGACTACCACCAGACACAAGCCCCCCTCCCTTCTCTCACATTCCAGCCTTTCTCTCATTTTACTATCTCTGGATCTGCTACCACTTGCCTACCTCTCCCTATTTTTCATCCTCTGTTTGCTCTCTCTCTCTCTCTCTCTCTCTCTCTCTTGCACTCACACACACACACATGCTCTGTAACTAGCTTGTCTCACTGTGGCACTCGCATACTCTGCTCTCACCCAGTTTCAGTGCGCGTGTGTGTGTCCGTTGGTGAGACCACATAACTTCAGCAAAGCAAGGTGGTTTTAGAAGCTCTCTGTCTTGGTCCAGGTATTTCCTCTGTTCTTTCTACCCTTTACTGTGCTTTGGGTTAAATGTTTGACTGCTGTACTTTAAAGTGAGAGACAGCTGATTCATGTGAAGCTGTTTTTTTGTTCTCCACGCAACAACACTCATTCAAGTGTTCAGAATGACATTTTGTGCGTGATGAGAAACAAAGTGGTGCTGTGTGTGTGTGTGTGTTTGAACACTTCCATGTCACCCTGTGTCGTACTTTTAAAGGGAAGAGGACATGATTGGACAGGTTTGTTTGCAGGATATTTACCGAGGACAATGACTGTTCTATTTTTTACTGGGACACTGAATTCAAAAGCACCGGGCTGACATCACTATGAGCAATGCCTGTTGCCTGTATTGACTCAAAACGAGTCACCGCCTTGATGATAGTCTCAACCTTTTGTTGTTTATTCAACACACCTAGTCATTATTTTGGGCGAAGAACATTGTTGGGAAGGCGCAAATGTAATTTGTGTCCTGCTAGAGACTGTGTGAAATGGAGGGCGTGGGCAGAGCTCGTTAAAATAGCATAGCGTTGAAGTGCATGCTGTTGAGGATACTAAGCTTTGAATACATGTGTATTTTTTGGGTTTGACATGTATTTCTTGAGGATAATTCTGAGGCAAAGCAAAGACAGCTGGTAGGTGGGGTTTTCTTTACATCAAAACAAAAGAGAAGAAGAGCCTAAAAGTACAGAACATATGCCCTGCCTTGGTGTTCCTGGAAAATAAACAACAGATATTCAGAGTGCCTGAATTCAGGCTTCTTGCGTATTCTGTGGGTCAGCTATTCTTGGCTGAGCTATTTTAGGCGGATGGCATTAGGCTGCTAAGATTAGGCGTCTCTGAGTTATAGTTCCATCTCAGCATGCAGGTTCTATAATAGTCCTTGGGAGCAGACTTATAAAGAATAATTTCAACCATGGGCCATATTTTCCTATGCGTTTCCTTACAATTATTATATTGTATTGTTCTTGTATATTGGTAAATGAGAAAACCAACTCGGAAGCCCTGGCTTTAGATGTGATTTTGGTTGTTTGTTTCTCTTTAAGGTTGTGTTTTGAGTGTGTACATTCACAACATATATATATATATATATATATATATATAGATGTGTGTGATACCTTATTGCTTTCATATTTAAAGTAGAGCATCAAAGTTAAAGTTATGAGTAGAGTGCAACAATAGTTTCAGACCATTAGTGGCTAACGGTGCCATGCTAGCTATCTCTGGATTGTCTATTTCAATAAGATCATTCTATGTGTCAGATATGAAAATTAAATTATTTATTATGTGACATATCCAAAGTTATATAATGATACGTGTTAGCATACCAACGGAGGCTAAAGCCTATGATTTATATTGTACAGCCACACCCCTCCTTCAAAAACACTTTGCTTGAATCTTACATGTCATTTTACTGCTGTGTGAAAATAGCAGTAAAAACCAAACAGCCTTAAAATAATCAGATCCTACCCTTAAAGACGTTATACTCCCTACTGCAGTCTCCAGAATTATACTGTACCAATAATGAAAGTGGGAAACTTGCAAAAAATCTCTTGTTGTTTCATGACTTATACATTTAGATGCAGTTCACTGAATGCTTTATGTGTGTGGCTATTGTTAAGTACTGTCACTCGTGGCACCTCCCCCCCTCCCTCCAGGCAAAGAGAGAAGAAGTGCTGACTGTCTTTGTTAGCAGATAGCCTGCAAGCCACAGCTTCTGCTTCTGCTGCAAGGACGAGCCCCAAACTAAAAAATAAAGGTTTGTTTCCTGCTTTAGACATAGCAGCTGCCCAAAATAACGCAGCACTTAATGAAAGATCCACCACCACATAGCAGTCCCAAGCATCCGTTTATTTTTGCCCCCGAAACATCTTCTGCATCTCTGCTTCTATTTATACGGCGGACGATGGAGTTTCAGCTTGCACATGTTCTACTGTTGCATGGTAGATTCATGCATGTTCAAAATGTAAACACCAAATTGTGTAATTGAAATATGATTGCTGACAATTGGTATAGGAATCAAACACATAAGGTATGAGTGTTGTATCTGTATGTAGCTTCTCAGACCCGAGGGGAACCTACTGAAGATCTTTTATTTATTTTGTAACTTTTTTGAGAACATTGAAAACAGTTACTATAATTATCACTATCAAAAGGCCGTCTCAACATTAGCAGTATTTTAATGTTAGTGGTAGTAAATGGCAGAAATGGGTTCTGCCACCAATCTTGTTAATGCTTAAAATATTACATTGAAATAGAATATAGTATTCTGTTTTTGTTCAATTGGAAAAAAAATCTGACCTGTAAATGAATATTGGCCTAACTTGTGACTACGTTCTCACTGAGACCGTTTTAGAGCATGTTTTGTCAACACTTACATGCATATGGCACTCGTGTTGTACATGCAGTCACTATATTGCATTTCGTTGTACTCTGTGCGTGCGTACTCTGTGCAATGACAATAAAGTTGAATCTAATCTAATTTACAGACACTGGTGATGTGTGTGTCTCTATATTCTCTTATCCTCTGGCTTGAGAAGTCTGCTAATGTTGCTTGGGGGGTTAAAATAAAAGACACACAATTGTGAAAGGAAGAAGGTTGCGATCGTCACTCTGGCCACCAGCACGGCTAATGCGAGGGAGGTTGGTGATTGAAATAAACACTGTAGGACCATCGGCGGTGTGTCTCCAAAGTGGGAGAGTGGTCACAGGGCATGGGTCACACAACCCCCCCCCCCTACACATACACACAGACACACACACAGGCAGGTTCTCCGCAGAGAGGAATTTGGCCATGAGGCAGGGTGCTTGTCACTCCCTCGTGTCAAAAACAAATTTGGTACCTGTCATTCATAAATCTCTTGCTTTCTGGCTACTTTTCTAAGCACTAGTCTGGCCAATCAGCATGTCTCTTTTACTAAACATTTTGAGAATTAGTCTCCAGCAATTTCTCTTGGCACATTCAGACTTCTAAATCCAGGTGCTGCGGTCAGGCAAGCGCCTCCGTAGTCACAGTTTCTTTTTCCGCAGGCCATCAGGACTGCTGACCTCACCAGGGCCCCCCACTGCCCCTCCCATGCATACACTCATACACACATGCACACTTAGTTAGTACATAGTACATGCGCTCACATAGTTTCACTACATAACTTATTACTGAACTTATGACATGCAGACATACATGCAAACATACATGGTCTGTCCTCACTTTTATTCTATTTTTTATAATTTTGTACATTTGTATACTGCTTTTTATATATTGTTATATTTTTCGTTCCTCCTGGTCTTTTTTACTGTAAATAGTACAAATATTCTAATTTTGATCCCTCCAATTTGGGTCTTTTTTTCACATTCCGCTGAGAATCGCCACTGCATATCGTTTTTGTGTATGTGACGAATTTTGAATCTTGACTATACAAAAAAACTCTTTTACCTTAAGTAAATGCAGCACTGCAATTTAATTTCCGCCATGTTAAATTGAGCATATGGCCTCACTAGTGTGACTGTCTTTCACACGGCGACTATAATAAGACCCTGCTCAGAAAATAATTTATATTTCAACCCTGGTAACTGGTTCCGTAATCTCCTCTGCCCTAGGAACATTTTCACAATACATACAACAAATCAATTTTAGTTCCAGCCAGGTCGTTTTACGGTACAATTAGGAATTTTGAAATGCATCTGACCTGAAATAAGCATGGAGGTGAATTAACACTTCATCTTGTTTTAGCTCTTGTCTTTGTATTTAGCACACAGCTGGCCTCATTACCTCTCTGGTCCACCAACCAGCTTTCCTACCCAACATACTCAACTACAACCCAATACAACAGGCACATCAAGCATCTCCAGCTCGGTCGAGGGCCATCTCATGCCAACCAGCATCTCTCTCCTCCCCTTCTCAGACCACTGAGTGTTATTATCTGATGTGGTGGCTGGACATGGTGGCCATGATCAAAGTAAAGCTCCTAAATAACGGCCTCAGCCAGGCTACAGAATGAAAGATTAGATGAATTAGATATCACAGTGGCTCTGAGTATCCCTACCAGCAGGTGTGGGGTTTTCTATATTTAGTTCCATTAGGAGAGAGAGAGAGAGAGAGAGAGAGCACATGAGAGCGCTGTCTGAATCACTAAGCCTTTCAATAGTTCACAGACTGGCCCCTGCGATGGCTAAAAGAAAATCATGTCTCCTTGTCAAGTGCTTAAAAACCAAAGATTAATTTTGCTCCTCAGCAGAAGGAAGATCCGCGCTACAGGTGCCCTCTGTTTTCTCAATCTCTCTTTTTCTTTCTCTCTCGCTCTGTCTGTCTCTCTCAGAGTCTGTGTCTGCACAGCTTGTGGGCGCATGCTCTTGTTGTTTGATTGGTGATGTTTTTAGAAGACACACAGGGAAATTGGAGTCCTGGTATCCCCCTTGCCCCCGCCCCCCTCCGTTGCTGCTGCCTTCGAATGTGTTGTCTCAGACAAGAAACCCCTGCGTCACTGAATCACTTCATGTTGTTTTATAATGCAGCCTTTTATTCCTTTATTCCTCTCTATCATTCACACTGTTTCTTTCCTTTTATCTTTCTTTCTGTCTTTTGTTCTTGCTTTCTCTCTCTCTCTCTCTCTCTCTCTCTCTGTCTCTCTGTCTCTCTGCTGGGGACTCCGGTCTTATATAACCTACCCAAAGGCCAACATGGATGTTTGACGTGTCGACACAGCAACAGTTAGGCAGGAGATGCCACGCGGAGAGGCTCAATATCCGCAGGATGGCGAGACATAATTATGTCGCCGTTGTTACCATGGCAGCAGTGAGTTACGCTGCCGGTGGAGAGCTGCTTGTTATAGACCAGTATTGCACCACTTGCTTCTATGTTACTATTTATAATGGTCATCAGCACCCACACAGTGGTGACTGAGAAAAAAAGGTTGTGAGAAACAAATGGCCGATAGTGTGCTATACATTATGGGCAAACGTTGGAAGCTTGCTTGTTGTAAGAGACAGCTACTATAGATAGAAGCGTTGCCTGTGTTTTGGACAACACAGCGCATCCTTATTAGCACTTTAGGGCTAACTGATGGGGAACAGTGTGTATGTTTTCTTCCTTTCTGTACACCTACGGTTTAGTATGTCTGGCTTTCCTGCTGGTTTCCAGATGTACAGGTGGTGTTCTTACTTCATTTAAATGCGACCCTTTGAGAAAATGTAACTAATGGATGCGCTCTCCCTCCCTCCCTCTCCAGCCCCTCGCGTTTTAAGTAGCTTGGATTTTTTCCCCCATCCTCTCTGTGGTATAAAAATAGAACCAGCATTATCCAAGCTGTACAATGCATTACATTCCTTGAGTGTTACGTCATGATGAGTATGCGACCCTGTGGGAATATGTGGTGTGTATTGCTAGTGGCTAGCTGGCTTAATTGGCCTCACCTGGCCCAGTTAGAGTCTGGGGAGGGTGGTGCTGCAAGCCTGTAGTGCATTGGCCAATCAGTTCACCACAGGTTAAGTCAGCCACCAACACACACACAGCATGTACCATCTGTTCTATATAATTTCACCTACAATTTTACAATGAACCGGACTTCAACACCACAACCTGCCTATGTCCCTGGAAGAGCCCTGAACTAAAGCCACATATTTGGCATTGTAGCTGAGACTATGCTACATTGATGCCCAATGTGGGGCCCTCCAGGGAAAAGGGACACATGGCCACCTCCCAGCACTACCTCTTCCCTCATGGCAGCGATGGACATCAGTGGGGCCCAGCGGAGGACAAGGGTGGCGGTGCATCAACCGGCAGGTACAACCATGTGTTGCTGGCAACCACTGCAGCCACCCAGAAGTGGCCCGAGACCCAGCCATGCCTCTGCCTGGTAGGACAGCACCCGGAGGCCCAAGCTCTGGAAGAGTGATGGGGGATTGAGCCACATCGCCTGGTGGAGTGGGGTGGGGCTGCAAGCCTGTGGTGCATATGCCAATCAGTGCACCACAGGTTAAGTCAGTCACCAGCACACAGGCTCTTTCTCAATATACCTTCTTTTCTGTACTTGTGTGCGTGTGGACGTCTTCAGTCTCTCCCTAAGTACTGCCCCAATTCAAAGTCTGCATCTGGCCAAGTACAGACCAATGTCTCGGAAGTCTTCTTGCTCCGCCCATTTTATCGAGGATGCATCGGATGGTTACTTGTGTTAACTTGACAGCACAAATATCCCAGGATGAGGAGTGGAAAGGTGCCAGGTAGAGACGAAGAACTATATATTTTTTTAAATGTTCATATGTTTTTCAGCACTAAATTAACTTCGAATATTTGAGGCAGGAAATTAATTATGTAGATTTCTAATATTAGCCTTATAGTTTTACAAAAATGTATGGTGAATGTGTGCGTTTTCGGAGTTGAGAAGCACCCCCGGGGGCAGCTTGTGAGCCGGCCAGTCACAGAGTAGTAGCTCTGAGTAATGTCACATTTTACACTTACACAAGGGACAACTGAGCAAGCTCATTGAATGGTGAAATTGTAGCGTCTATATATAATTAAATGTACTTCATGATCCTTTTTGGTTGAATTTGATTTTTTTGCAGAAATAAATTGAGTTATTGCATAAATACATTTCAGTTTCAGTCTGTATGGTAGATACAAAAACAGATGTAAATAAAGTGGTAATATGCAGGTAAGGCATATGTTATTTAAACTTAAGGTTATAATGGTGGTCAGATCAATGTCTTCTTCTCAAAATGACATTGCTACATAGTTGGGACACTCTTGACTCTACTTGGAGACAGCACATCACATTTGGCATATTTATTTCTGACTAACTGACTTGGTGATTAATAGAGGCATTTTTCCCATTGTCCTTGCCATTTTATTAGGTGTGTATTTAAAAAAACAAAACAGTTAAGAACCATATACACAACATTCTGTCAGAAAAAACAATATTAATAACAATGTAACTAAGATAATTATTATTATTTTAATTGAACCTTTTCGTTTCACTGCATTCATATTTATCCTTATATAGATATATATAAGGATACATATAGGGCTATATAGGACTATATAGATTTCAAATGGCCTCAGAAAGATTGCTCACCAGCGGGGTGTTAGCATGCCGAAGGTGTATTCGATGATGCTCCTGACTTTGGCATGGTGCTTGTTGAAGCGTTCTACTTGACCTGATGATTAAAATACAGGTAACATACAGTTATGTAGTGTTTCAAATGCCCAAAAAAGAATACATAATTGACCCAATTAATTATATTCAGGTTATTTATATTTCATGAAAAAATAATGAGACATTAGCAGATATATCTGATTCTGTAACTATGCCTATGATGGACAGGGGGATTCACATAAGTAATTATCAAATTAATTATTTCATCATAAGTAACTAATTCATATCATATTCATTCAGGGTTTGTGAATAATGTGGCACTGGGGCAACATCAAGACTGAGTGAGACTGAGTATCAAGACTGAGTGGTTGGACATTTGCTGGATATTAACAAGGGGATAAGTCTACAGCCTCACTTACACTGGGGAGAACACTGTTGTTATACAGTTGGCTCGTGATGTACACAAATTTATTGGCTCACAAAAACTTTAACAAAAAAAAAAGAGCAGAAACTGTATGAAAGGGAACTGTCGTTGCTATATTGTTATGAAGACATTATTTGTGTACAGTTCTGGGGTAATTAACTGGTGGTGAAGCCGACTGTCATTATGGTGCACAGCAGGTGGCCCCTGTGTGCAATACCCAGAAGAAAATGTATTTTGCATTCTCGGTATTGGTAAACGTCCCCGGAAGAACTCATCGTCTCAAACTGTCAGGAGCGTTCAGTGTGCTTGTGAACTTCTTCCAAGGACTACTACCAAGAAGCTTCCCCCCATGTAGACAAGTTGAAGTTGGCATACTTGGTTTTGAAAAATGGCCACACACTTGAGGGAGTGCATCCTAGCGAGCACATGTACCATCTGCTCCATATAATTTCACCTGCAACCATAAACTTGACTTAAACACCACAACCTGCATGTGTCCCTGGAGGAGCCCTGAATTAAAACCAGTTATGTGGCATTGTGGCTGAGACTATGCTACATACACTTTCCTTAGAAACGGCAAATGCAATTGTTTCACTGTACTGGCTTTTGCGCAGAAAGCTACTTTCTGGAAAATGGCTGTCTGCTATGTCTGCCAAAAAGTGTTACCGCACAGATGAGGAAGTGAAGTAGGTAAAAAAATCCAAATAGATATTGTGATTCCCCCGTTCTGACCACCCTCTCTGGGGTTGGGAGATGGAGGTGCCTTGTCCTATTGTGCTTGTGCTCTCATGATATTCATCCCCCTTAGGAACAGGCTATATATAGAGCATTGAGAACAAGGTGATGCCGTCTCTCATCCCATCTGGCCATCGGGGGGACATGCTTGTCAAAGATAGAGGAATTTCCACATAATGTGGACAGCTGACCGAGGTGACTGCTCTGTGACAGGGATTAGATGCAGAAGAACACAGACACACACACACATGCACGTTACAACATCCCAGTCCTGGATTGGAAGGAGGAATATTTGCATGAACTCCGAGGATGCTCTCTTGGTGAATCTCTAGCTATTTACTGAACAGCAGACAGTTACTTTAAATGACAAGTTGAGTGTTTCGTGCCTGACAACCATTGGGGCTGTGATGTGGTCTCTCACATTGGACTCTGTGATTACTGATATCATCTGTTGTTTGTTCACATAGCTGTGGTAAAATTGTGGTTTTACTGAGGATCACAGGAGAGAATCTTTGTTGCTTGTAACCCAAGCATTTTCCATTCCTCCTCCTTGTCTTCCTTTCTCTTCCAAAAGTAACACATCCCTCTTTGAAATCAGCCTCAATGCTTTTCTTTGAGATGTGTTTTAAATGTGATTACTCCCTATCTAAAACACCCTAATTTGAACTTTGTGATTGAATATAAATGTCATGCCTTGCTAAGAGTAACCTGGTGTTTGGAGAAACCTTTCCAAATGTCTCTATCTTCTCCTTGCAGTGGACATAAAGCCGGAGGCTGCACTGGACGTGGATCCCGTGTCCCCACTGGACCTGCGCAAGGAGCTGAGGATGCTGGGCCCAGGCTCGGACCCTGGCATGTGGGAGCGGCAGCTGCAGCAGGAGCTGCTGCTTATCCAGAAGCAGCAGCAGATACAGAAACAGCTACTGATCAGCGAGTTCCAGAAGCAGCATGAGAACCTGACCCGGCAGCACCAGGCCCAACTCCAGGAGCACCTCAAGGTCAGCACAGCGAATGTCCCAGTGGTGTTCAAACTTTTTGTGCTGAAGGCACACCAATGGGCGAGACAAAATCTCAAGGTGCACCTCTATTCATATTTGTGCAAAAATACTTTTATCACTCATATTCTCTAAATATACATTTTGTATAAACTAATACCAAATAAAATGTGACAAAGAATTATTATTTCATAATAACTATATTATGAAATACGTATTAACAAAATAATGCAAGAAGTAATTTGTTGAATTTCAACCTTGTAAAATAGAATAGAAATAATGGTAATTTGCCTCTGTATTGGGAAATGATTGTGTTCAAATAACTGATATAATGAATTGAATATGAATTCATAACTTTTATATATTGCAATAATAATGTATGGTTTTTCACAAAATCCCATGACACACCTGGACTTGCGTCATGGCCAAAGAGTCTGGGGAGGGTGGTACAAAGTGCAGTAAAAAAAAGCGAGCAATAATGAGACACAACATGTGAGAATGCATAGTGCAGAACAAGCACTGGGGAGAGCAGGCGAGTGGAGCAGGCATGCTGCACACCCGGCTCACAAATGAGGGCTCGGGGCAAAAATGCTGTTGTAATGAATTTGTTTGTTCTTTGTGTATCACATAATGTGCACTGGGGGTATTCTTTTTTTCTAAAGGCCATTAATAAGATATACAAAAAAATAATAATTACCCTGAACAAAAAGGTCAAGCTTACGAAGATGTCCCCAAGATAATTTACAAAAAGCATGTTTATATGTAACCCAATTATATGAGTTTATTTTTTATCTTATTCATTCATCTTAAACTAAAAAGGTTAATCTCACGGTGTCGTCCAGCTCCAACAGGAGCTCCAGGCTATGAAGCAGCAGCAGGAGCTGGTGGAGAAGGAGCGCCGCCTGGAACAGCAGCAGCAGCAGCAACAACAACAACAACAACAACAACAACAACAACAACAACAACAGCAACAGCAACATCAAAAACAGAGCCAGCAGGAGCACGAGCAGGAGAGACACAATCGAGAGCAGCACCTCTCTAACCTGGGCCTCAGGGGGAAGGAGCGCTCCAGAGAGAGTAAGTGCTCTGCATCACGTCTCCTGTCCACACCAGCCAACGCCGATCTCCCTCCTTCTGGCCAGATACTAGCCTGCACCAGTCATTAGGGATATGGTTATCATGGTCACACCCTAAACTGTTTTCACATTTACATTCAGGGCTTTTTGCAGATGCTTTTGTCCAAAGTGCTGAAGTACGTTTGTCCGTATAGAGTGAAAAAACGATATATTGCTGATGGTACAGTAAGATTTGAATAGAACATGTTTCAAACACTCATAATTGCTAGGTGAATAGAACAAGTTATAAGCCCTCATAATTACTAGGGTGCTACACAGTGCAGAGTACTATATTTAAGTGCCAAGATGTACAAACATACAAAAGGACACAATAAAACCTGTACATACATGCATGCACCCACATACAATTATGTGAATGAAATTCATTTGTTTCCTTTTAAATGTTACTATAGGACCACTTGATCTTTACTCATGAGCATAGCTATCTTTAGAAAGAAAGCTATTAAAGGTTTGCTCTCAAACCCTTTGATAGAAAAACATGTTCTGTGTGAGGCAAAATGATCATTTATCAAATAACAATCAAAAAATGACAATTTGAGTAGACTATTTTGATTCTGCTGAAAATTGTGTTGCTAGAGTTGAGACAAACCACTAAATAACACAGGAAATGTTTCTTATTGACATATTATTAAAATAGAATATAAATGACCGGGACATTTCAAGTACCTGTTTGTATTATCTAAATATCACATAAGACATGCTAGGCCAGTGTTGTTTTTCTCTGTTGAGGACTTTTAGTCTTCAACTTAAATCGTCAAACAAAATTCAGTCCACCTGTACTTTACTGCTGTCTATTTTTAGCATGTAACAATATGATCCAAATGATTTAATTATTAGCTCTTTGTCACAAACGGTGGGGAAAAGGACCCAAACGCAGGTAGCACATTATACATAAAAAATATTTAATTAATGCAGGGACAGGCAGTTAACAGGTGCGCAGGGTAGCAGGGAACTCATGTACATGTAGACAAGTAACGACGAGTTGGATCAGACAAAGAACACAGGACTGGGGCAGACTTAAATAGGGAGATTAACGAAGGAAGTGACTACAGATGACAACAATCAAGCGCAGGGAAACAGAACAGACTACAACAATGGCAGACAACTACAAAATGTCCGACAGCTACAAGTGAGGGGCAGGGACAAAAAGGAACAGAACACATGAAAAACAAAAGGGAAACTAAAGCCCAGCAGGGGGAAAATAAATAATACAAACGTCAAACAGTTCAAACAGGTCCAAACAGAAAACAGGACAGATACTCTTATCTTGCTTAATTGATGTAAATTACACCTAATAATAGATCTCTAATAGATGTAGATTTTTGCATGTCAAGCTATGCTCTCTAAAACCAAAACTGCTCTGATCAAAGAATAAAGGGAACACTGTATCTGTGTTTCACCACTAGGGGGAGATCACCGTACATACAAGTGGCTCTCATCACAAAACAATACAATGTCATTGAAATGTAGGACCTGTCGTACTGTGTGTTGCATACTCATTTACATTGTGTATAGCAGCACAGGTGAAAATAATATAAATTAATTGCAAATAACACATTGGAATTATGAAGCACCACACATGTTGCCATTTTAACCATAATCCCTAGGGTAATGTCAATCTCTGTGGCTCCGATCGTTGGCCTCACAGGTGCAGTTGCCAGTACCGAAGTCAAGCAAAAACTGCAAGAGTTTTTGCTGAGCAAATCATCTAAGGATCCAATCTGCAGTGGGGCCACTCATTCCCTCATCCACCACCATAAACTCTGGTACACGTGAGTCATCTCCTCAGAAATTGACAGAATATAACCCAATCCCTCAATGATATATATTTTGCTAAAACAACAGTCCAAATTAGATTAGATTCAACTTTATTGTCATTGCACAGAGTACACATGCACAGAGTACAACAAAATGTAGTTAATCCGTGTGTGTGTTCTTGTGCTTGTGTGTGTGTTCTTGTGCTTGTGCATGTATGTGTATGTGTGTCTGCTTTGTGAGCAGGTCATCCCACCAGACATCCTTGGACCAAAGTTGCTCTCCGTTGGGCAGAGCATCTCCGACCTGCCAGTACACACTCCCATCCCCGGTAGAGGGCAAGGATGACTTTCCCTTGAGGAAGACAGGTTGGATAGACACACACGTGCACGCACGAATGCACTCACACACACACGCACACACACACATGCTCACACACAGATTTACCTACCAGGGTTTGGTGGTGTTTCATTCACAATGAACTGATTATTACTAACGTGAGTTATTAACACAAAGAGGGAGCTGTAATCCTATGCCCAGGAAGAACTTCCTGGCTATACTGATCAGCTAGGTTCAGTAGGATTGCTGCCCCCCAACTTCCTGCTTTTGGAGCCTCAAGCTACTTTTATCTTTGGACACAAAAAAACCTATAAACCAATGTTTGTAAACCTATAAACTGAATATTATTTCCCTAGGTCATTAAATATCTTGATAACGACATCCTGTACTGTATATCACGATATATATGATGTTTGATATATGATATATGATGAGGTCATTCAATTTATAGTCTATATAAATAATCATGTGGTAAACTTTATTTTGTATACTCCTGTGTGAATTAATACTTATGAAAAGAGTAATTTTTCATTTTATTCAGAAGTGCAAAAAATGACTTTAAAATCAGTAATGCAAATACTGTAATGCAGCCTTTAAAACCAGGAAAAGACAGCACATCACAATATTATGATATCCAAAATCGAACATGATAAATATCACAATATTGACATAATATATTACCCAGCCATAAGTTGAAGTTACATTTCAGGGAAACATTTTTTTGAGCAATTGTGTTCAACAGTTATCTGGCTTAGAATATATAATAGAGTGTAGTCCTGAAACTATTTAACGGCATTTAAAATAAGCTTGATATGTCCCAATACTATAACTACAATTCCCATGTCCAATTATAATAATAATAATAATTAGCGGACGGACAACCCCCATCTTTATTGTCACGGTCACACCATGCATGTACACCCGTGCACGGCGGCCCTCCCATTCCACCCCACACACACGCCCCCATAGGTGTCGCCGTGAAATTGGTCCTCCGCTTTTAACCCATCCATGGCCATCTTCCTCCGCGGTCAGGCTAGGAGCGGTGGGCAGCTAGTGCAGCGCCCGGGGACCACCTCCTTCCAACCGCCACTGGTCAGGCGACGGTCTACTTCCATGTTTTTAAAGGGGTTATATATACAGTGTATATATATGGAGGAACCCCAGGGAGCACGGGGAGAACATGGAAACTCCACACAGAAAGGGCTGTTCACGAAATCCCAGCACTGAAGACATGGGGAGAACCAACCATGTCCCAGGCGGGAATCAATCCCAGGACCTTCTAGCTGTGAATTACAGAGGATAGTTTTCTTGTAAATTATAGTCTTTACAAACTATTTTCAGAGTATGCAACTTTACCCCAAAAGCAGGTCAAGTTTGTTGGATTAGTTTGCTAACCCCTCATGGGGGTCGTTGTACAAATAAGAGTGATACATTCCCCTTGGTTCACTCCAGCCCAAGCTCTTGCCAAGGTAAAAACTTGTCATTCATTCTGCAGTGAGGTCACATTACATTATGTACTTTTCCCGTCTGTGCCTCTTTTAATGACATTGGTAAAACCATGATATGAATGATCTACTGGCCTGTCATTCTATGCGTATACACAATAAACAAATGAAGGCAGGTGAATTATATGGTGTTAGGTAAGTGTGAGGCGTGTAAATGGTAGAATCGTTTCATGAAAAGGTATTATGTTTATTGTTACATGGGTTGACATTTTTCAGTATCGAGAAAAACATAATTGTTGCTGTCGACATGCATTCATATCCCGGAGACAAGGAATGGCCACATGGCTCGAATAACGAGCATAAGAATCAGAGCGCTGCCAGAATTCACTTTTTGAGTTCATGATACTACAGTGGCCTTTTGACAAGCATCCAAAACACAGAACACATAACAATACACACAACAACAATAATAACCGTTGACAAAATATGTATTGTCCTTTCATCACGTTTGTAAAGAAAGCTTTTGGCATGATGAAATTCATTATTTCCTAAGTATAATGCATTGATAAAACAGCAGTAAAACATTTCTTGGAAGTTGGATTCCAGGTGAGGGCAAAATGGAGCGAGAGATGGACAGACGGTTTGGTGTGACGTCTGCAGTAATGCGGGCGCTGTACCATTCCGTTGTGGTGAAGAAGGAGCTGAGCCGAAAGGCAAAGCTCTCGATTTACCAACCTTTCCAACCCTCACCTATGGTCACCAGCTGTGGGTAGTGACCGAAAGAACGAGATTGCGGATAAAGCGGCCAAAATTAGTTTCCTCGACAGGGTGACTGGGCTCAGCCTTAGAGATAGGGCGAGGTCCTCAGACATCCAGAGTGAGCTCGGAGTAGAGCCGCTGCTCCTCCGCATCGAAAGGAGTCAGCTGAGGTGGTTCGGGCATCTGATCAGGATGACTCCCAAGCGCCTCCCTTTAGAGGTTTTCCAGGCACGTCTGACTGGGAGGAGACCCTGAGGCAGACCCAGAACCTGCTGGGGAGATTATATATCTAATCTGGCCTGGGAACACCTCGGGATCAACCATGTGGAGCTAGAGAGTGTTGCTGGGGAGAAGGAAGCCTGGAGAGCCCTGCTTACCCGGCTGCCACCGCGACCCGGCCCCCGATAAGCGGAAGAGAATGGATGAATAGATGGATGGATTCCAGAATCTATGTGTGATAATTTCCTGTGCAGGTCTCCCTCCCCCCGCTTCCTGTCAGTCTTCATTTAAGTACACTGTGAGGTTGGAATGCACAAAGTAACACACAAAGGTAGCCTTGTTGCCTGCACCACTGGCTATCACTGATAGCTGATTGGCAGGTGTTACTGAGCCTCTGGAACAGGCAGGATGGACTTAGACAGCACTCTTTGTTTAAAGCTAGACCTCTGAAATCAAAGTGTAGAGGACTCTGGTGGTACCCGCTAGGCTCCCTGCTGATACTCCAGACTGAGCCATCTTTTTTTTGGGCTTCTAGTTGTTCTCGTTAAGGTGAAAATATGATTGCCCTACCCCTCCCCCATTATAATTACAATATTAGTTGATTCGCATTATTGAGTTAATTAAATGAACTATAAACTTAAAAGGAATATATTAAATAGGAGGTAATTTGTTATAGTTTTGACCTGCATGTAAAAATATGGAAGAAGAAAAACATGTATGCTCTAGCAGAAATTAAACTCGAGCTGAAAATATACCACTACCAACCTCCATCTAAATATATGCATTTCAAGACATGCACTAACTATGCACTGTATACGAGATGCCTTGAATGCCTTTTTCAACTTTCAACATCACAATATGGTTACGTGGCTGGTTTACATTAATTCGTAAGACTCTCAATTTGTGTTAACTTGCTTACTCGCTGTATATCCTCTTTGTGCTATGTCCAGGGACCAGAATAGGCCAAACTTTTCTGGTGCGAGAATAGAGTCAGCTTAGCGGTGGAGAGGTGTAACACCCTCTGTGGTCTTGACCCAGATACCAATCGCGTGCCTTTGGACATTTGATTTGCAAAGCTAAAGACAAGCACGAAGGCATTGGACTGTAGCCTTAGATCCAACAGTGCATTTAAGTGAATTAAAATAACATTTCTCTTAAAATAGTAATTCCAGCCTATAGGAAAGCACAGCACACAGACACATGAGATATAAAGAACACTGTACAATACGTAGAACACCTTTTACATTTGGCCCGAGACATATTCCCTGAGCAAAACCGAGGTGGTCCCGGTAATAACGTGATTGATTTATGACCATGGTGTGTTCCTGCCATGCGTGTTTTATTTTGACCAAATGCTGGTCTGCCTGTTGGCAGTGCTGCGGGGATCCAGGTGTTTAGCATGCAGCCGTATTCAGGATCCTTCCACCGCCATGGTTGCCTCCTGGTGCTTTGTGTTCCCCCCCTTCGACGCCAGTGAGAACAAGCTACATGCCTCGATGCTGTCTTGTGTTCCCGTGGCGACTGTTCGTGATGTGGTGCTGGGTGGCTGCAGCATCTAAAAATAGAAACCAATCCGGGCTGCGAGGCGTGAAGCCAATTCACACAGCCTCCCAGCAGTCCATCTATCTACCTCTTTTCCCTTTTACTCCCTCGCTCCCTCTCACCTTGTGCCTCTCACCCACACCAGCACTGTTTATGCCACCTTAGTTAATATGCAAAGCATTTGCGCTGCTTTTGACAGCAGCCAGAAATAGCTGTATCCGGTCCAATTTGCTGGACGGATCAACCTTCCTAGTGCACACCATCATGACTCCCTTCACAGCTGTGTGTTGTACACACAAACATACTCGCACACACACCGCACTCACACACTGCATGCACTGCATGCACGCACACACCAAACACACACCACACATACGTATACACACCGAACACGAACACCAAAAGCACACACACAAAAACACAAACACGCACAACGCACACACTCTCACACACCCTGCATATACGCATTGCATGTGCGCATACACAAAATACAAACCATACACATACAACCATGCAATATTATATTAATTATTGACGTTGCCGCCATTATTGACGCAGGTTGCATATTGTATACGAGAGTAACAGATAAGTTACTTTCCTAGTTCATGCTATATATGTGTTAATACTGCAATAATATATACATCTTTAGATATGGATTACAGGTCAGTGTGTGTGCGTACATGCTTGCGTGCTTGTGTCGGTACCGTGTTTGCTTATTTCTGGTCTGCATTAGGAGGGCATGCGTGGGGAGCTCCTGAAACATCTGCCATGTTTTTCTGTTCATTTAACTGCTGCAACTGTATCAGACGTTGGTCACCATGGCGGCAGGTAGCGGATTCTTTCACTTCTTCCACTGCGTTGCTTAACCTAATTTAAACCAGATGAGGTGGAAATCGGTCCAACTCCTGATCGCGTTTGCGATCTGTGAAACCTGTTCTGAATTTCAGAGATGGTTACATCTATGAACTCCTTACATCTATGAATGAGTTAATATATTTCTAGAATTGGATCATACTTGTATGTTCTTGATTTGAAACACTTGAAATGTCCATTTTTATGGATTCTAAAACTGTTCTTCCCAACTCTTTTGCTTGAGAATGCACATTCATTGAATGATGTATCTGTGTGTACTGATAATGTGGATACACAGCTAATAAAGGGTGGTGTTTGTTTGTATTCTCCAGCCTCTGAGCCCAACCTGAAGGTCCGGTCCAGGCTGAAGCAAAAGGTGGCTGAGCGGAGGAGCAGTCCAATGCTCAAGAGGAAAGACAGTAACATCATGACTTCTTACAAGAAGAGAGCTCTGGAGCTCATGGGTATAACCCAACACGCCCTGTTTGTCTGTGTTGTGATTTGGCTTTGACAAAGTAGAAAAAAAGGATTTTCATTACTTCATTACATTACTATTAATATTTTACTATTGCCACTTCCATGTGACTGGTCATGCATGGTGTGACCACAACAATAAAGACGGGGGTTGTCCGTCCGCTAATTATTATTATATTATTTCACATATTATTATTATCTCCCTGTGGGCCCACCACCTGCAGGGAGAGTCACTGGGGTCGGGTGCATTGTAAACCGGGCGGTAGGCAAAGGCAGGGTCCTGGGTGTGCGGATCCCCAGCATCACCAACTGGTTTTAGGGATGTGGAACGTCACCTCGCTGGCGGGGAAGGAGCCAGAGCTGGTGCGGGAGGTGGAACGGTACCAACTAGATATGGTTGGGCTTACCTCCACGCACAGCACCAGTTCTGGAACCAAACTCCTGGAGAGGGGCTGGACTCTCTACTTTTCCGGAGTTGCCCAGGGTGTGAGACGGCAGGCGGGTGTGGGGATACTCACCGGCTGAGCGCCACAGTGTTGGAGTTTTCCCCGGTGAATGAGAGGGTTGCCTCTATACGACTGCAAGTCACTGGGGGAAAGGCTCTGACTGCTGTGTGTGCTTATGCACCAAACAACAGTTCAGTGTGTCCGGCCTTCTTGGAGTCCTTGGAGGGCATCCTGGAAAGGGTTCCATCCGGGGACTCCATAGTTCTACTGGGGGATACGTGGGCAACGATGAAGAAACCTGGAGGGGGGGTGATTGGGAGGAAAGGCCAGGAAGGGAAAGTAGGGCTTAGCTCAGGCTGTGCTCAGAACTGCTGACCCAGACTGAGGATATTGTCGGGCGGTGGAAGGAACTCCTGAACCCGACCAACATGCCCTCTGGGGAAGAGGCAGGGTCCGAAGCCTCGGGGGAAGCCCTACTCATCGCTGAAGTAGTCAAACAGCTCTTCAGTGGCAAGGCGTCAGGTGTGGATGAGATTCGCCCTGAGATGCTGAAGGCTCTGGACATTGTGGGGCTGTCATGGCTGACACGCCTATTCAATGTCGTGTGGGGGTCGGGGACAGTACATGTGGCATAGAAGACCGGGGTGGTGGTCCCCATTTTCAAAAAGGGTGAACAGAGGGTGTGCTCCAACTATCAGGGGATCACACTGCTCAGCCTCCCCGGGTAAGTTTATTTCAGGGTGCTGGAATGGAGGGAGCTCGGAGTAGAGCCGCTGCTCCTCCGCGTCGAAAAGAGTGAGCTGAGGTGGTTCAGGCATCTGATCAGGGTGCCTCCCAGGCACCTCCCTTTAGTGGTTTTCCGGGCATGTCCGACTGGGAGGAGACCTCAAGGCAGACCCAGAACCATTATAAATCTAATCTGGCCTGCGAACGCCTCAGGATCCTTCAGGAGGAGCTAGAGAGTGTTGCTGGGGAGAAGGAGACCTGGAGGGTCCTGCTTAGCCTGCTGCCACTGCGATCCGGCCCCGGATAAGAGGAAGAAAATGGATGGATGGATTATTTTGTTATTGAGCAATGTATTTGGTATCGGAAAACTGAATGTAGATATTATGTAGATCTAGTCCATCTAACTAATGCTTCCCACAGATTCTATTCCCACTAACAGTGCCCCAGGCTCGGGCCCCAGTTCGCCTATTGGGGCCTCTAGTGCCCTGGGGGCTGAAAATGGACCCTCCTCTCTGCCCACCACCACAAAAACTGAGGTATGGCCCCAAAACTTCAACCACAGGCAGGGCCATGGTTTATATACAGAGAGTGATACTTCCTTATCTTTCTTCAAGCTAATGCAACATAAGACTAACCAAGTGAGTAAAAAAACAAAAAATGTGATTCCAAAGTTACCTTGCATTCATCTTTTTTTTGTGTTTGCTTTTATGTGTTCTATTTTGGTCATGATTTCATTGTGGGCCTTGCATGAGCTTAAGGCATTCCCCAAACGATTCGTGGATTTACTGTCCATACTGTCCACTGTCCATGTTGGAAGACATACATGACATATTTCCCAGCAATGTTAACAAGCCAGCTGTGTTTTCTTTAGTCATCGTTGTTTACGGTCTCTGGAAGTCCTGGTGGCATGGAGATGAGGAACGACAGTCTGACATAGGCAATGAAGCTGCGGAGGTGCTGAGGATTGGCACTCTTAGCTAAAGACACCAATGTGCTTCATAACATAAACACAGGAGATTTCTATTGTATTGGCATCAAACCTCAGCTAGCGAGGTCACCCAAAGACCTCATGCGTGTTGCAAAAACAAGGCATGTTTGTGCACCATTACATTAGTTATCCTTTTTCAGAGAGAACACATCCCTCGGGTCTTATGTTGGGCCGGATATCCCTGCACAGGTCACTGAATACTAGTTGGGGGTTGGAAGGATAAACATCGCTATTTCTAAAAGCAAATGCCTGGTCAACCACTCTGCAGGTTACAGGAAGTCTGCCCCAGTGCTGATTTTCTCTAAAGAGTAGCTTTTCAATGAATATGGATTCAGTGATGCTATATATATGTGTGTGTGTGTTTTGTTTTACTACTCGAGTGGGTATGTAACTAAAATCCGTACATTCCTGTTCTTTTTTCTCCTCTTCTTGATACAGCGTTGGCCCTCACAGCCTAGGTTATTCCGTCCTGAGGGCACCATGTCAGTGATGACCTTGTACACATCCCCGTCCTTACCCAACATCACGCTTGGCCTGTCCACTAACTCCTCCCCCCGCAGCGTAAGTACGCTGTATGTCTTTGCACACAAAACCACCATAATAACACACAAAAACACCTCCCAGGTCATTGATCTGCCACCCCAAAATTATTTTATTTCCCTAGATCAATATTGTTCTGAAGTGTCTAGTGTCAGGTCAGTCGCTGCCCAGTACCTCATTCATTAAGTCTTCCTCTCAGCAGCCTATGAGCTCTTTCATCAACTCATCTCACTTGGAACTCGTAAGCTTTAGATTTGAGCATTGTACAATATGTTAACCTATTTGTATATTCAAGTACAACCCAATCGTGATAATTTGTTTAAATTAGTTGATTTGAGAGAATGAACTGTTCTTAATTGATGTCTCACAATATTAAGACACCACACACATTCAGTAAATTAGAATTAGAATTAACGGACGGACAACCCCCGTCTTTATTGTCGCGGTTAACACCATGCATGTACACCCGTGCACGGCGGCCCTCCCAACCCACCCCACACACACACACATAGGTGTCACCGTGAAATTGGTCCTCCGCTTTTAACCCATCCATGGCCATCTTCCTCCGTGGTCAGGCCAGGAGCGGTGGGCAGCAAGTGCAGCGCCCGGGGACCACCTCGATCCAACCGCCGCTGGTCAGGCGACGGTCTTCTTCCATGTTTTTAGAGGGGTTATATATACAATGTATATATATGGAGGAACCCCAGGGAACACGGGGAATATATATTTATATATAGGGTTAGCGGTATGGTTATATATATTATATATTTTATATATATATGCTCACCCTGACCTCTCCCTCTGACCCTGACCTCCGACCGTTTCTTTGAAGTTCCACTTCAACTCCTCTTCCGTGGAACTGTGAATCCTTTGAGCATTCTGAGTTTCAAGGTCAGATGACCCCCAAAACATCCCGATATATATATATAAATATATAAAATATAAAGTCAGACTGAACTGAACCTTTTTATTATATCACTTAAGCGGTCATTGAACAAAAACAAAATAGAAAGCAGAATCCTTTAAGGGTTAGCCCTAGCCCTAACCTCAATGTAAATATGAAGGCAGTGGACTTACTTCAATGTGAAAGGATAAACAAGAACACTTTCAACTCTATAGGCCTACCATGAAAACCAAACCCTTAAGGCATATACTATGAGGTGCTGGTGCATCTTCTCTACCGTCTCTAAATATTATTTTCCCTGACCAGTCACTTGGTGTCGCTGTAGCGATCACGCGCTGCGGGGGGCAGAGCGGTCGTTGGTCAGGGTCCTCTTCAGCTTCACTCCGTTGCGGATGGCTGCCTGCATGCTGCCCCCCTGCTCCGCCTCTGCCTCCACCGCTCCCCACTCCTCTTGGATGGAGCTGCCGGACTGCTGGCCGGGCAGGAAGCCCAGGCTGGTGTACGCCGGGGGGTGGGTGGAGGCCCGGGACAGCCCCTCCCAGCCCGGGGACCGAGGACCGTCCTCCACTCTCTCTCCACTAAGCGCCTCCTCCCCCCCGCTCCCCCCACCGTGCAGGCGGGCGGCGGGCACCGCGGGGGTCTGGGTGGGGACCACGGGGATCTGGGCGGGGACCACGGGGGTCCTGATGGGGATGGGACCCGTGGCAGGGGCGGAGCCAGAGCGTGGCACAGCCAGCTTGACGGAGGGCGTGCGACGGATGGTGGCGACCCCTGGCGTGGCAACGCGCGGGCCCTGGCTGGCCAAGTACCAGCCGGGGCCATAGTAGAAGGAGCCAGGATACGCGGCATGGCCGGAGTAGCGGGAGGCTGGAGGACATCAGGAAGGAAACACGCTACAGTCGTACATGTGTTCTCAAGCTACGCCCCCCCCTCCTTGTGGTTACTTACTAACCCTCACACACAACGAGCAACAGGAAATCACATGACTTGGGGAAGTCATGTGATTTCTAGGGAAAGTGCTCAAGACGCAGACAGCCAACCTCTCAAAGAGTCTAACATACGTATGTTTCAACTGTTACAACCCCATGAACCTGTTGGTCAGGTTCAGCACAGAGACAAACCCATTATCGCCGTGGTTTCATGTCCATTTGAATAATTCCATTACTGCCTTAAAGATAGCCATGATCTCACCGAGCGATTCACGTAAATATCAAAGAGTTGTGATGGTGATGAAAGGTCACCTGTAGGGGTGGAGGGGTAGCCTCCGATCTTGTGCACCGGCGTGGGGGGGTATACGGGCGCGCTGGGCAGACCGGCGGTGGAGGCGGGCTTCTTGGCTTGGAACATGCGACGGTAGGACTGGCTGATCTCGCTGTTGCGGGGGATGGTGGAGGACTTGTCGAAGTGGGACTGCTGCTGTAGCCCGGGCTCCTGGTCCCCAGCCATAGAGAAGTAGTCGTAGTCGGACACTGCAGGGTGGGGCCAGCAGGGGGCAGTGTTAGTGATGCGCACCGGAGATACAGGCTCTGAGTTAGTCAAGTTCAGAGATAAGTAACATTGACATTTCCAGGAAACGGCAATATATCGCCGTGTTACAAGATCTGTGCTGCTTCACGTGTGAGGAAGGGCCGGATCCTGCGGACGTTAGAGAGAGCAATTCTACAAGCTTGGGCCACAGAGGTGATGTTTGTGTTGCAGCACAGCTGGTCCAGAACCACGCCTAGGTTCCTTGTAGTCGGTGAAAGAGAGACCTTGATGTCTTCAATGGTGACAAGTATGTCCATCTGAGGGCAGTCTTTCCCCGGCATGAAGAGAAGCTCAGTCTTGTCTAGGTTAAGCTTCAAGTCGTCCATTTGCTGATGTCAGCCAAACATTTAGAGATGTGTGTTGAGATTTGGGTGTCAGAGGGGGGAAGGAAAGGAACAGTTGGGTGTCGTCTGCGTAGCAGTAGTAGGAGAAGCAATTGGATGTTATTACAGGG
>OMOU01094722.1:0-12299 GCA_900312585.1 Malacocephalus occidentalis
GGGTGCTGGGGACTCAAGCGCACGACACAGGAGATTAAGGGGTTAATGCGATTTATTATGGCTCACGCAAACAGGGATATGATGGGTTCGGGAAGACACAGCGATGGGTTCGGGAAGACACGATGATGGGTTCGGGAAGAGACGGCGATGGGTTGGGATCAGGAGTCGGGAGGACATGGCGATGGGTTTGGGAGGACACGGCGATGGGTTGGGATGGGTTCGGGAGGACCTGGCGATGGGTTTGGATCAGGAGTCCAGAGGACACGGCGATGGGTTCGGGAGGACACGGCGATGGGTTGGGATCAGGAGTCGGTAGGACACGGCGACGGGTTTGGGAGGACACGGCGATGGGTTGGGATCAGGAGTCGGGAGGACACGGCGACGGGTTCGGGAGGACACGGCGATGGGTTGGGATCAGGAGTCGGGAGGACACGGCGATGGGTTCGGGAGGACACGGCGATGGGTTGGGATCAGGAGTCGGGAGGACACGGCGACGGGTTCGGGAGGACACGGCGATGTGTTGGGAGGACACGGCGATGGGTTGGGATCAGGAGTCGGGAGGACACGGCGATGGGTTCGGGAGGACACGGCGATGGGTTGGGATCAGGAGTCGGGAAAACCGGCCGTGAGCGCGAACCGAAATGCTGGGGGGGGAGCGTCACCCTTGGGGGGCGTTGCCTTGACGGAGTGAGAGGCAGAGGACGTATGTTTCGGCAGAGCCGTAACACATTCAAGTTTATACAGCTTGGAGTTGGAAAATATGCATAAAAATTACGATATTGTCAAAATACTCACTTGCTTAATAATTGTGCACGCAGTGTATATTGCAGATATTATGATTGATTATTCATTGCAATTTACAGATTATTGATTCAATTAATATTCCGTGGCATCTATTGTACATAAGAAACAATCATAAGAAAGCAATTGCAGATTTGTGTCAGGTTTTAATTCAATTTTATATATATTTATTATGATTTGTACTTCAACCTTTCACAATGAGTTAGTCTGAGGCCAAAATCACAATTTCCATTAACGTGCAATTAATTGCACATCCCTACGATCCAACCTTTTCTGTTTACAGACAAATAATACACATGCACACGCATAGAGAAGCTTGAAACGATATCGAACGATAAATGCGTCTAGTCAGCATTATTTATCTCCTTCAGACTTTTTGCACTAAATTGCATTTTGCTGGAGGAGAGTTTAGTAATTATGTAGTTATTATTAGTCCTGCTAGCTCATCAGTTAAACGTAATCAACTACTGCTGCCAGAATGCTTGCTGTCACAGCAGGTCAGTGACAGTAAGATGGGCAGGTCGTATTAAAACATTGCTTCTATTGTTTATTTAAACCTTAAGCTTGTGTTATTGTACCAGTTACAGTGTAACACGAGTTTTTGTAGCAAGCTTTGGACAAATTAATATAATATGGAGACAAACAAAAAAAAGGCAATTCGTTTTAGTAAAAGTGTTACTTTAATATCCGATTCTGTCCTTTACTGTTTATATTGTCCTTACTGTACATCTTTACTGTTTATATTGTCCTTACTGTTTATATTGTATGTTGTTTACTGTGTTTATTTAATATTAGTCCTTCTTTTCCTACTTGACCTGTTGCACCGTGGGCCTGAGAGACACGTAATTTCATCCGTGCTGTATGTCAATATAGCACATTTGACAAATAAAGGAACTTTGAACTTTGAACTTTGTTCCTTCTGTTAGTAGAGTACAGACCTCCTAAGACTGCTTCAGTTTATCATTGTATTTGCTTTCTTAATAATATTTATAATATTTCTAGTTTGTTGAATCTGTGATGAAACCAAGACTTGGTTGCGGCCCATCACAACACTAAGAAGAGATTGTGTACATTGGTGGTCCCAAACTCATGATGACAACACGACTGCATCTACATGACAACACTGAAGGTAGAGAGGAAAACACACACACACACACTTTAAAACACCAAAATCTACATATTATTATTACATTATTATAACCACGCACGCACACATACAAGGCACAAACACAAAAAGATTGAACACTATCACACACACACACACACACACACACACATATTCAGACATCAAACAAAACTACATTACATACAAAAATGTGGCATATTTCAAAATATACAGATATATTATTTCCAGGTCAAACAAACCATGTTACTCTTACTGTAGATATTAATTGATAATTTGTCAGAATGTACATATATATTTATACACAAAAAATATGCGAAACAGGTTACAGTTATTTTTTTGATGCATTAATATTCTGCACAGTTAAGTAAATACACCATGAGGCTAATCTCTCGTTTTCTGTGCTCTGAACTACACAAAATAGGACATATGGACAACACAAAGAGACCATGTTTTCATAGCAATAACATGAACTATCAGTAGCCCTACTATTTGTTCATCAACATCAATCAGATAAAAAACAGAAGACCTACATCACATACACCACAACTGATTGCCTTAATTATAGTTTGAATGCTTCTCAAAAACTAGTGCTTTCATGGTCCTGTATTTGTTAATTGTTCTCCATTAATCATCCAACAATGTGCGCCTCCTCTTGCATGACAATAGCGGCCTGCCGTTTTAATTGAACAATTACTCACTGTGGCACAGGATCTAGTGGTCCAACCAAGAGAGCTGAATAGACACATTTCTCTTGTCATCCAGTACAGGAATCACATACATTGAAATATGTTGCTCCATGAATTGACTGCTATGCACATTTAGTTTAAAGGGCCCCTATTATATCACCAGGTGTAAGTGTTATTAGCATCTACAAGCCGCAAAAATTGTATGTGACTAAAATTGTCATTGTGACAAAGTAACAAATGGGAGTATCCACCTAGATGTATGCTGATTAGATCAGTTTACCAGTTGGTACAGTCCACTGGGTAGGCTGGTAATCTGATCTATTTAGCATACATCTAGATGGATAGTCCTACTTGTGATGTGACTTTGTCACGATGAATCAATAGACAACTTTGAAACAGCTTTCCCTTCCGCTTATCCGGGGACGGGTCGCAGTGGCAGCAGGCTAAGGAGGGCTCTCCAGGCTTCCTTCTCCACAGCAACACACTCTAGCGCCTCCTGGGGAATCCTGAGATGTTCCCAGGCCAGATGAGATATATGATCCCTCCAGCAGGTTCTTCCTCGGGGTCTCCTCCCAGTCGGACATGCCCGGAAAACCTCTAAAGGAGGCACCCGGGAGGCATCCTGATCAGATGCCTGAACCACCTCAGCTGACTCCTTTTGACATGGAGGAGCAGCGGCTCTACTCCAAGCTCCCTCCACATGAACTGAACTCCTCACCCTATCCCTAAGGCTGAGCGCCAGCTACCCTCTGGAGGAAACTCATTTCGACCGCTTGTATCCGCAATCTTGTTCTTTCGGTCACTACCCACAGTTCGTGACCATAGGTGAGGGCTGGAGCGTAGATGAACCGGTAGGGCGCTCGCATTACTGCAGACGCCGTACCAATCCGTCTGTCGATCTCCCGCTCGATTTTGCCCTCACTTGTGAACAACACACTAAGATACTCCTTCGCTTGAGGCAGAAACTCACTCCCACCCTGAAGGGAGCACTCCACCGTTTTCCGGCAGAGAACCATGGCCTCAGACTTGGAGGTGGTGACTCTCATCTCGACCGCTTCACACTTGCACTGGGGCAAACTGCCCCAGTGCATGCTGGAGGTCAGGTCTGATGTTGCAAACAGAACTACATCGTCTGCAAAAACCAGGGATGCAATTCTGAGGTCCCCAAACCGGACAATCTCCTCACCTCGGCTACGCCTTGAGATCTCCAAGTACCAACGGCCCCGGGACCCCATACTCCCCCAGTACCCCCCACAGAATTCCCCGGGGGACAGGGTCATAGGCCTTCTCCAAGTCCACAAAGCACATGTAGTCAAACTCCCATGCCCCCCCCTGGGGGGGGGGCATTAGTGTTCCACGACCAGGTCGGAATCCACATTCCTCCTCCTGAAGTTGAATCGGCCGGAGATTCCTTTCCAGCACCCTGGAATAAACTTTCCCTGGGAGGCTGAGCAGCGTGATCCCCCGATAGTTGGAGCACACCCTCCGATCCCTTTTTGAAAATGGGGACCACCACCCCGGTCACAGGTACTGTCCCCGACCCCCACGCGACATTGAATAGGCGTGTCAGCCCCACAATGTCCAGAGCCTTCAGCATCTCAGGGCGAATCTCATCCACACCTGGCACCTTGCCACTGAAGAGCTGTTTGACTACTTCAGCGACCTCTGCCCAGGATATGGGTGGGGCTTCCCCCAAGGCTTCAAACTATGCCTTTTCCCCAGAGGGCGTGCTGGTCGGGTTCAGGATTTCCTCAAAGTGTTCCTTCCACCGCCTGACAATATCCACAGTCTGGGTCAGCAGTTCTCCTCCCCGACTGAGCACAGCCTGAGCTAAGCCATGGTTTCCCTTCCTGAATCGTTGAACGGTTTGTCAGAACTTCCTTGAGGCCAACCGAAAGTCCTTCTTCATGGCCTCCCCGAACTCCTCCCACACCCAGGTTTTTGCTTTGGCGACCGCTGAAGCTGCAGCCCTCCTGGCCTCACTGTCTGCTGTTTCAGGAGACCCCTGGGCTAACCAAGGCTGAAAGGCCTCCTTTTTCAGCCTGACGGTTTCCTTCACCGCTGGTGTGCACCAATAGATTCTTAGGTTGCCACCACGACAGGCACCGACAGCCTTCTGACCACAGCTCCTAGCCTCCGCCACTGCAATTGAGGCTCTGAACATGGCCCATTTGGATTCCATGTCCCCATCCTCCTCCGGGATACAACAGAAGTTCTTCCGGAGATGAGAGTTAAAGACCTTACGGACAGGGACTTCCACCAGACGTTGTAAGTTCACCCTCACTACCGGTTTGGGTTCACCAGGTTTGTCTGGCAGCCTCCCCCACCATCTGATCCAACTCACCACCAGGTGGTGATCAGAGACAGCTCTGCATCTCCCTTCACCCGAGTGTCCAAAACATGCAGCCGCAGATCTGCTGATACAAAGTCGATCATTGATCTTTGGCCTAAGGTGGTCCGGTACCAGCTACATTCGAACATGGCATTTGTTATGACCGGTCCATGACTAGCACAGAAGTCCAACAACAAAGCACCACTCTGGTTCAGATCGGGCAGGCCGGTCCTCCCAATCACCCCCCTCCAGGTTTCTCCATCGTTGCCCACGTGCGCGTTGAAGTCCCCCAGTAGAACTATGGAGTCCCTGGAACTCTTTCCAGGATGACCCCCAAGGATACTCTGAAATGCTGTTTGGTGCATAAGCACACACAACAGAGCCTTCCCCCAGTGACTTGCAGTCGCATGGAGGCAACCCTCTTGCTCACCGGGGAGAACTCCAACACAGCGGCACTCAGCCGGGGACTTGTGAGTATCCCCACACCTGCCTGGCGTCTCACACCCTGGGCAACTCTGGAAAAGGGAAGAGTCCAGCTCCTCTCTCAGAGTTTGGTTCCAGAACCGATGCTGTGCATGGAGGTAAGCCCAAACATATCTAGTTGATACCACTCCACCTCCCGCAACAGCTCCGGCTCCATCCCTGCCAGCAAGGTGACGTTCCATGTCCATAGATCCAGTTGCCGATGCCAGGGATCTGGACACCCAGGACCCTGCCTTTGCTTACCGCCCTGCAATGCACCCGACCCCAATGACTCTCCTTGCAGGTGGTGAGCCGACAGGGAAGCAGCTCCACATTGTCTTTTTTGGGCTTGGCACGGCCAGGCCCTGTGGATCCAGGCTTGGCCACCAGACACTCGCCAACAAGCTCCCCTCCCAGGTCTGTCTCCAGAAGGGGTCCCCGGTTTCCCTTGTCCGGGCAAAGTTTTTTGGAAGCCTTTTCATGAGGGTGTTTGAATCGCTCTTAGTCTGACCCCTCCCCTGGGACCACTTTGGTGGTATTATAGGGCCCCTTTAATAAACCAAAACTGTTCATGTGGCAAGCCTCCGTTAGCCATCCAAAGTTCTTAATTTCGTGTGCTTTTTCAATGTGCTTGTCTAGTTAGTGTGTCATATTGTGCATTGGTTTGGCACTCATCAAATCTGTGTTCAGATGTGTTCCCTTTCACCAAACTTCATTTGAGATTAATTTCCTTGCATGAGCTATAACTCCAGGATCGCATAATTAAAGTGCTCAGGTGAAGAGAAGACTTGCCCTTACTACGGGGAAAACAAAGACAAAGAGAGAGAGCCACTTCTGTAAGCACTAATTTCTGACTGGTTTGTGTCCATGTGTCATTTGATTTTGTTTCATTGAAGCTAGCATCTCTGTGTTCCGCTGTGTTCCCCTGTGTTCCTCCAGCTCTCCTTCACTCTGTAGTCCCTCTATGTTCACAACAGAGCAACACGTGATTGGCCATCAGGGACTGTGAGCTAGAAAGAGGGTCTGGTAAGGTTAGGGGGAGCAAGGACACGAGAACATGTAAGCAATACAAAATACAATAAACGCATTATTAGGATTAAGATGTACAGGCCACTGCTGCAATCATCCCTTTGTGCTTCCTTAATCTGTGCATTTCATTGTACTAGTTTGTTTTGTCTACCTGCTATCTCCCCTCTCTCTCTTACTGTACAGCTCGCCCACAATTCATTACCAGAGACAGAGCTGATCTGAGCAGATCATAACGTCTAGGACTCTGGGGAGCCAATGTTCTGGTAACCCGTCTTGGTGCCGGTGCCATAGCTGGTGTTGGTCATCTCCTGGGTGCCACCGGGCCCCAGGTAGGCGCGGTGCAGCGCCGGGCTTGGGGAGGGGGCCTCCCCGGGGTTTTTGCCCAGGAAGAACCGCTGCTCATCCTGCTCCTCCAGGTTAGACATGTCCTTCATCATGCCCTTGCGATAGGACACGGACAGTTTGTTGGAGCCGTCTGATAGAAGGTTGAAGCGACGGGCGATGAAGACGGTGGGCAACGGCAACATGGCCGCGGCGATGAGGGCGTAGGCCATGCCCAGTGCCCAGGGAGGGTAGTTCATGAAGCGCTCTGAGCCCTGCCATTGGTCGGCAGAAAAAAAGAATACACAAACAGACAGGAAGTAAGAGCATTAGCAAAGAGAAGAGAGAAACTGTGGAGAGGCAAGGAAGGGAAAGGGGTTAAGTCAGTTAGAATCTCCAAAATACTGGAGCCCAGCCATGTTTAAGGTTTGGCTGTGCTTACAAAATAATAATCAGGGTCTAACAGTGCTAATAGTCTCTCTGTCTCTCTCTCTCTGTCCCTCTCTGATTCTCTCTCTCACTGTCTCTTGCTAATACACAGACACTCTCTTTCAGCCAGACCGGTCATTGGGGAAAACGAAGCACTTGGCCTCCAAGAATGGAAAAATCAAGTTCGGAGCTAATCCTTCTCTCTTTCTGTCACCCGTCTGTGTGTGTGTGTTCAGCAGAGGGGTCACTGACCTCAGCCTCCACCCAGGCGTTGTAGCCCGCCGGACTCACAGCCATCTCGATGATGGTGGCCACAATGAGAAGCAGCAGGATGGCCGGGGACACGTACTTCCACATGTAAAAGTAGAAGGAGTAGGGTCTGAAACCCAGCATGTCCTCCAGATCCTGCATGAACCTGGCAACACACAACCAGAGGAGGAGGAGGGACATGAGGAAGATGGAAGGAATGAAGTGGCATAGAATAGGAGGAGAGGAAAGGGTAGAGAAGTAGGTTAGGTTAGGTTGAAAGAAGGAACGAAGGAAGGAAGGAGGAAAGGAAGGCAGGAAGTGGAATTGAATAGTACCTAGTATATACGGATGCTAATTTACTCAAGCAGGAATTACATCTCAGATGTCTTACACAGAGATACAAATAAAATACATTCATTTTGGACAACATTTTTAAAATGATTCATTCACAATCGTAATATAATATCATATACAATATAATATCAATATGATATCATAATTCCACATTTTTAGGAATGCAATACTTATTCTGTACCTTTCTAAAAGCTCTGTAGATGTATTCTTTTTTATTCTGTTATGATTTGTCTACGTAAATATTGCATCAATTGCACATGAATGTGTGGTAGAAACCGAAAGGTTTTTTTGTTTATTAAAAATCACACCCAAAATCACACATCCATACAACGGACACCTGCCGCTATTGTCTGGTCTACAGGCATTACCTTTTAGTGCCATAGATCCAGGCCACGGAGATATTCTCCAGGATCACCACCATGGTTAGCGGCAGGCCGGCCGAGTAGTCATCGAACATGGTGACAAAGTAGTTCCCCGAGCGCTGCACAAACAGCAGGCCCAGGAAGAAGGCGATGATGCAGCACACCACTGTAGCGGAGTAAAGAGACGGGGGTGGCGAGGTCATCATGCCAGACCTGATGCATGTCCATGAGTTGTTACTAGGCGTGGGTAGGGATTAGTTATCTCTCCATAAACACTTAGATAGGGGTTTCAATATCCAGATATCCAGATCCTTGTCATGTTCAGCTGTGCTGCCCTCCACACTCCGAAAAGACATATGTTTAGTTAGCTGGCTTTGTTTGTTTTGGGCTTTCCCTTCCAACCAAGAACTCATGGAAACTAAAACAAGCACTGTGAGCCATGAGGGAGCGTGGTTAGTGCTGTTGTGCAGTGACAGGGGGAGCGGAGTGGCAGGAATAACCACGCCCCCTCATGGCTCACAAACACGTTTTGCTTGGCAACAGAGACCTGTTTGTTTGTTTCAACAGCTTTGCATTGCACAGCAAACAGCAGAACATAAACTCGGGGGGAAAAAGTTTGGATATTTGTGTTCGGTCTATTATTTCTCCGTTGTTACAATGCTCCTTGGTATTGGTAACTCTTATTGAGTTGTTTGGTGGATTGGATGATTGAACTGTCAATAACAAGGAACAAACAAGACATATTGACAATTTGACACTTAATTGAATAGACCGTCAGGAGCCTCAGTAGCGGGAGGAAGATACATATGCAGCCACAACAGCCTGGCACCTCCTCCTCAAAAACGTGGCATGCCGATGCTCGGAGCAGACACCAAATGAGTCATTTAAAATCAGAAACCAATTTAGTAGTATGCAGCATCCAGTAGGCCCCATGCATACAGGTGCAATCAGGTGCCTGATTGGTAGCACCTGGAGCTCAAAACGAGTGAACGCACCGTTTAGCATTGGCAGAGAATTTTACTTTGGTGCTACCTACAAAATTAGCTGTGCTACTCATCCCACAAATGCATGATCCTCACAAGCTGGACATCATTGTATTCGAGATTTATTTATTGCCATATGCAAAATGGAATGCTTACTCCTCATTCCAATACGTATTTTTCTAAACATACATTCTAAACAACTCTAAACAATTAGTAGTAATCCCTAGTAAGTACAGTCAATTGGGGCTGTTGGGGCAAAAATGTAGTAAGTGTCTGCATGCAGTACAGTAATATTCTTATACTAGCATACAATTGGTAACTAGTAGATAGTAGCAGCAACATGTGATGATAAGGTATAATGATAAATGATAAGTGACCAGTGAATGACAGTCCATTGAGAGTACCTACATGGTATGTAGCCAAGTTTCTATTGCAATTGAAGGTCTACCCCTGTAAGTCGAGTGTAATTGTAAGTTCAATAATAGTCCAATAGTCCAAAAAATCTAATAATAGTCCAAAAAATAAAATAATCCAATGGTGTAAATCCAATAATCCAACAATAGTCTGATAATCCAATCATGTAAATCATTGTAAGTCCAATAATATGATAGTCCAATAGTCCAAACAATCTAGAGTAATCCAAGAGTAATCCAATTAAATAGTCCAACAATAGACCGATTGTCACAAATAACAGTCTCCGAAAGTATTATTTCATCTAGTCTTGTTTTTTGCCTCATTACTAACTCATGTCAGTTCAGATCCAGCCACTTCCCTCTGCCCTGCAATCACCTCATTGCCCTCGGCTGGTTAATTCTCTAACCACCTCGTTGACTCCTCAGTATATATACCAGCCCACTTCCCTTTGTTCCCCACCAGATTGTCTTGTGTGTTGCACCAAGCTCTCCCGAGTTTCTTGCTAATATTTCTGCCTCACTACCTGTTCTGACCCTGCCTGCCTGCTACTGGATTTTGGATTCCCTGCCTGCCCCTTGTCTGTTTGTTTACCTGTTTCACTGATCTCCTGGTTTGGACCTCGCCTGTTTAAACGACTAAGTAATAAGAACTTACCTGATACGTTTGTTACCTGGTCGTGCGTTTGGCTTCTACCTACCTGTGCTAAACCTCACACCAATAATTTGATAGTGTAAGTTTAGTGTAATAATCAATCGGTCCAATGGACCAAAAAGTCTGATGATTTTTCAATAGTCCAGTAGCCCAAAAGGTCCACAAATTGAGTTTCTCAATTGAGTTTCTCAATTTGTGGAGCACAGCTTTAGTTTCTACCCACACTGCGTATGGGTAGAAACTGTTCGTGAACCTGCTTGTCCTGGTTCGAATGCTGAGGGAAGAACAGTTGGTGCCCAGGGTGATTGTGGTCCTGTATGATAAAGCTGGCCTTATGCTGACACCTGTACCGAAAGATCTCCTTGATGGATGGAAGTGCACACCTGGTTATCTTTTTCACTGTCCTGACAACCCTCTGGATGGCTTTCCTGTCCTGAGCAGTGGTATTGCCATACGGCACAGTGACACCCCCTGAGAGAATGCTCTCTATGGTGCCATGGTAGAAGTTCATAAGCCATCGTGTGCTTATGCCGCATTTTCTGGGGCACAGTAAGGGGTAGAGGTGCTGGTGTGCCTTCTTGAGCATGGCCCCTGTGTGGTGGGTCTACACTAGGTCATTGGAGATCTGTATTCCCAGGAAACGTAAGCAGCTGACCATTTCCACCAGTGTCCCGTCTAAGCTAATGCGGGAGTGGGGCCCTTGATTGTTCCCAAAGTCAACAATGAGCTTCTTGGTCTTGCTGACATTCAGTACAAGGCTGTTGTCCATTGCGTCAGCTGGGTCCCTCAGTTTCTGGTTGAAGCCAATAAACAGTCTGACATAGTTGTCCCTCTTGTCTAGGAGTTCCAGGGCAATGTGTGCAGTGTCAGGGAAATGCCATCCTGTTTGGTCTGTATGCCAACAGGAGTGAGTTTGAGGAGTCAGGAATAATACTGTTTATGTGTGTCATGACCAACTTCTCAAGGCACGTCATGGCTATAGGTGTTAAAGCCACACTGCTGCCATAAGAATAGCAGAGACTTCCCTCGGTAGACACAAAGGGCGACACCTATTTAGGTTAGCCACGACTCATTAGCCCCCAAAAAATCGTCACCTTATCGTCGTAGGGGGGTTTGGGTGTCCCAGTGAACCTGGGAGCTGTGTTGTCCGGTGCAATAGCCCCTGGTAGGGTCTCCCAAGGCAAAGTGGTCCCAGGGGACTTCTCTTGTATCCCAGGGGGAGGTTGGGGACATGGAATCTGAGTGGGCCATGTTCAGAGCCTCCATTGCAGAGGCGGCGGCTAGGAGCTGTGGTCAGAAGGCTGTCGGTGCCTGTCGTGGCGGCAACCTAAGAAACCGCTGGTGGACACCAGTGGTGAAGGAAGCCGTCAGGCTGAAGAAGGAGGCCTTTCGGGCTTGGTTGGCCCAGGGGTCTCCCGAAACAGCAGACGGGTACCGGGAAGCCAGGAGGGTTGCAGCCTCAGCGGTCGCCGAAGTAAAAACCCGGGTGTGGGAGGACTTCGGGAAGGCCATGGAGAAGGACTTTCAGTTGGCCTCAAAGAAGTTCTGGCAAACCGTTTGGCGACTCAGGAAGGGAAAGCAGGGCTTAGCTCAGGTTGTACTCAGTCGGGGAGGAGAACTGCTGACCAAGACTGAGGATGTTGTCGGGCGGTGGAAGGAACACTTTGAGGAACTCCTGAACCCGACCAACACGCCCTCTGGGGAAGAGGCAGAGTCCGAAGCCTCAGTGGGAGCCTCACCCATATCCTTGGAAGAAGTCGCCGAAGTAGTCAAACAGCTCTTCGGTGGCAAGGCGCCAGGCATGGATGAGATTCGCCCTGAGATTCTGAAGGCTCTGGACATTGTGGGGCTGTCGTGGCTGACACACCTATTCAATGTCGCATGGCGGTTGGGGACAGTACCTGTGGCGTGGCGGACCGGGGTGGTGGTCCCCATTTTCAAAAAGGGGGACCGAAGGTTGTGCTCCAACTATCGGGGGACCACACAGCTCAGCCTCTCTGGGAAAGTTTATTCCAGGGTGCTGGAAAGGAGGATCCGGCCGATTGTTGAACCTCAACTTCAGGAGGAGCAATGTGGTCTCCGTCCTGGCCGTGGAACATT
>OMOU01094728.1:0-11119 GCA_900312585.1 Malacocephalus occidentalis
GCCCTTCGCAGGCAGCGCTTGTGCTGGACAGCCTCGATGGTGGGGAGTGGGCAGCCGGTGATGCGTTGGGCCGTTTTCACGACTCTCTGCAGTGCTGTCCTGTCCGAGGCGGTGCAGTTGCCATACCAGACTGTGATGCAGTTGGTCAGGATGCTCTCGATGGTGCATCGGTAGAAGTTCACCAGGATCTGACTGGAGAGATGTACCTTCTTCAGTCTCCTCAGGAAGAAGAGGCGCTGGTGAGCCTTCTTGACCAAGGCGGAGGAGTTAAGGGACCAAGAGAGGTCCTCGGAGATGTGAACGCCCAGGAACTTGAAGCTGGTGACACGCTCAACCTCCGTTCCATTAATATAGATTGGGGAGTGTGTGACACCCTCGGTCCTCCTGTGGTCCACGATGAGCTCCTTGGTGTTCATGGTGTTGAGTGCCAGGTTATTTTTGGCACACCAAGCTGTAAGGTGCTGGACCTCCTCCCTGTAGGCTGTCTCATCGTTGTCGCTGATGAAGCCCAACACCGTAGTATCGTCTGCAAACTTGATGGTGGAGTTGGAGCCATGCACAGGTATGCAGTCGTGGGTGAACAGGGAGTAGAGCAGAGGGCTCAGCACGCAGCCTTGTGTGACCCCGGTGTTCAAGGAGTGTTGAGTAGGTGCTGTTATTAATTTTGACAGACTGGGGTCTGTTGGTGAGGAAGTCCATTATCCAGTTGCAGAGGGAGGTGTTGATACCCAGCTGAAGGAGTTTGGATACCAGCTTGGAGAGGATGATGGTGTTGAATGCTGAGTTGAAATCAATGAACAGCATTCTTACGTAGGTGTTCCTATTGTCCAGGTGAGAGAGAGCGGAGTTTAGCACTGAGGATATGGCATCCTCCGTGCTCCTGTTCTGGCGGTAGGCGAATTGGAAGGGGTCGAGTGTGGGTGGTAAGCAGGTTTTGAGGTGAGCCAAGACCAGCCTTTCGAAGCACAGGTGATGATTGGGGTGAGTGCAACGGGTCGGAAGTCGTTAAGGCTCTTGGCGGTGGAGTGTTTTGGCACCGGCATAATGGAGGTGGTTTTGAAGCACACAGGGACAACTGCTTGGGCTAGTGACAGGTTGAAGATGTCAGTCCAGACCTCAGTCAGCTGTGTGGCGCAGGCCCTGAGCACCCGACCAGGGATGCCATCAGGGACTTTCGTGCATTCCGTGCGTTCGCTCTGCTCAGTGCCGCACCTACATCGGAGAGGGAGAGTGTTAGTGGCTGGTGGTCTACAGGAAGAACAAGCCTGATGGCCCCCTCATGGTTGTCCTTCTCGTAGCGAGAGTAGAACGTGTTCAGCTCATCCAGGAAGGAAGCATCGCTGGATGGTGGTGTGGAGTTGGTTGGTTTGTAGTCAGTAATGGCCTGGATGCCTTGCCACATGCGTCGGGGGTCGGAGTTCTTGAAGTTCTCCTCGAGCCTTAGCTTGTAGCTTAACTTGGCCTTCTTTTTTGCCCTTTTCTGGTTAGCTCTGGAGGAGCTGTAGGCTCGCGCATCACCTGATCGAAAAGCGGCATCGCGAGCTTTCAGCATTAGGCGGACCTCTTTGTTCAGCCAGGGCTTCTGATTCGGGAATACGGTGATCCTTTTTGTGGTGGTGACTCTGTTGACCTCTGTGTTTATGAAGTCCATGACAAAGGAGGCATAGGACTCAATGTCCGTGTGGGTGCCACATGAAGCCTGAGTGGCAAACTCCCTCCAGTCTTTACTTCCAAAACAAAGCTGAAGTGCCGAGTCTGCTCCTTCTGGCCAGACCTTGACAGTCCTCACAGACGGTTTAACTCTATTGGCTAGGGCTAGGGTGTGTATATCTAGGGCTAGGGTGTGTGTATCTATATCATTCTGTCATCCCTGCAGTGGACAAAACGTGCTTCTTGAGGGTGCCCTTCCTGTGCTGGTGACCCACCGCATTGCAGCTTGTGCCCCTTTTATTATTGCCACCCCTGCCTCTCAGACAGCCTGAATCTGCCACTCCATGTATGTATGTGAGTGTGTGTGCGCGTGTGACATTCAATAACAACTTTCAAAATTTGAGAGTTCCATGCACATGCAAATGAACACATCCAACATTCCAACACATAGTCTATACATTATATGCGCACGTGTGACGTGTGTCCTCCTCCCACTGTCTCTCTCTCCCTCTCTCTCTCCCTCTCTCTCTCTCTCTCTCTCTCTCCCTCTCTCTCTGTGTCTCTTGCAGCCCAGATGGTGCTGAAGTCCAGGCTCGGCAGAGAAAGCTCAGCAGCCGGTCATCACTGACGAGATTACCTTGCTAATCACACACACACACACACACACACACACCGAACACAATGTACATGCATACATACATACATACATACATACACACTCACAAATGAAGACATAAATACACACACTGAACACCCACAATATGAATGGTCAATGTGTGTGTGTTTTAGACCACCATAAATGTAAAAAGCTGACATAGTACATGTCAGCAATGAAGCTGACATAGTACATAAAACATGACATAGTACATACTATATGCTGCTAAATTATGCATTTAAATGATGCTGTATGCTGCATGTTATGACGCTACAATTCTAACCAGCAGAGGGCACACCAATATCTAACTTGCCATAATCCAGATGCCAGCGGGAGGAGCGGCGGCTCTTTTCGTGTCAAGTGAATGATGAATAGAGGATGGAATACAAGGATGGATGGAAGAACAAAATGGGGTTTAGTGCTGAACTGTTCTATCTGATCAATTTGTCCAGTTGTTCACTATGCATAAGTGTATGGAGACATCCTTGCTCTGATTTACTGAATAGTGGCTTGTTATTTACCTTAAAACAAACAACGTACTGAGCTGAACTGATTATCTATATAGCCTTGGGATGGCAAGTGTCAGCAGCAAAGGTACAAACATATTACTATCCCACAAAAGCAACGACTATTGGCTGATTTAAATGTGTTGCCTTCTTGCCACAAGTCACTTTAGATTCATAAGTGCGACGTTTTTGTGGAAGTCATTCATAACATCCATCACTAAAAGCAATAGAGAAAAGCACATACGTAACTTGCATGTTATAAATGTCATGTGACTCAATCCTATTGTAAATGGTTTGGAGTTCCGCTGTTTGGCAAATACATGAAGATTTTTAAACCTAATTGAAATGTGACACATTTTGCAGTAATATGAAAGAATGACTTTTCATATTCTCTGGTTTCTGCATCATTGTTTGCCTCCATACCCTTCGCCCATTAATACCAACATGAACAGAGCAATAGCTTCTGATTATCCACAATGACGATGAACGTACACCGGTCCACCAAATAATAGACTATTGATGGTGTGTTTTTGTACAGCATTGAACAGCAGGGCTTGAGACGACCATCTGGTCCACTGCTGAACAGAGAGAACACAATGCTAGCCAATCAGCTTGCTCAACATCTCCGTAGAGACTCTACGGAGAAAATGTGAGAGCTGATTCAAATTACAATCAACCTTTTTTTCATTCAACAGCACAACATATCTGTAGATTCTCTCTTCAAGGGAAGGGTTATTGTGAATTAGATCTCAACTGAACCACACTATTCATTTTCTCTTTGATAAAGTGTCGAAAATATAGACGTATTCCTGAGAGAGCTGGCTTATTGGTCTGTAGGTGGTATGACGATGTGGTTATAATAGCTGCTGTCTATGCCGTTAAACACCCTCTCTTCTCCTGATGCACACACACTCACACACACACACACGCGCGTGCGCACCCACCCGCACACGCACGCACCCACCCGCACAAGCACGCACGCACGCACACGCATGCACACACACACTTGCAACAACTAGAAAGCCATTCATACGGAGCAGGATTTAAGGGCTCTCTCTCTATTTCAGGGGAATGAGCAGGCATATGGTGAGAGAGGAAAACAATCAGACACTATCAGAGATAGTCTCCCTCTGTTGTGTTTTTTAGTCTTAATACAGGTTGCATTTATAGTTTTATGTAGGTAAGTGGTGCACTGACTTTCATCCGTGCTTTCCAAACTGAATGCAAATTGCTGTTCTGTTAAAATCCTGTAAAAGCAGCATCATTAAATGTGAAGGAGGAAGGCTAAGGAGGATAAGAGAAAAATAATTATATTTGTTGCTTTCTGACAATTTCAGTTATGAATGATGACATCACTCATAGTGAAGGGCATTTCTTGGTGTCTGATTTTATTATTTGACTTTGATAACATATAACAAAAGCTCTCAACGCAATTTGTTTATTTTTCTAAAGGTTTTAATTTATTTGAATATACAAAAACAGACATATGTAATGACGTATGTAAGAATTCAAAAGCATGACTAGGAGACCAACAAGTTGTAAGGTAAGTCCAATTTAAATTAGTCCAAAAAAACATGCAAAGTCCAAAACCGAGAGATCAATTAAACAGGCAAACAATCCAACAAGGGGCAGGCAGGAAATCCAAAACCCAGAAACGGGCAGGCAGGGTCAAAACAGGTAGGTCAGGCAGATACACAAACCAGGAATGTGAGACAGCTTGACGAAATTCACAAGACACTGTCAGGAATTCTGAGTGGTGTCATATGCTATTATATTTATGTAGATTCTGGTGTGCGTCCACATGTGGATTTGTTTTTGTTTTGTCAGGCCATGCGCCTTCTGGTGGTAGTATTGAATCCATGCTCTGTTTGATATTAGCACCTGATCACAGTTTGTGTTGACCTATCATGTGTTCTTCAATTAATCACCCGATCACAATCACGAAAGTACAGGAATGCAAACTGGGCACGGAAAATCTTGAGCTGGCGACATGGAGCACGGTGGCACAGTCGGTAGCGCTGTCGCCTCACAGCTAGAAGGTCCTGGGATCGATTCCCGCCTGGGACATGGTTGGTTCTCCCCATGTCTTCAGTGCTGGGATTTTGTGAACAGCCCTTTCTGTGTGGAGTTTCCATGTTCTTCCTGTGCTCCGTTGGGTTCCTCCATATATATACTGTATATATAACCCCTCTAAAAACATGGAAGAAGACTGTCGCCTGACCAGTGGCGGTTGGAACGAGGTGGTCTCCTGCCGCTGCCCACCGCTCCTGGCCTGACCGTGGAGGAAGATAGCCAGGATGGGTTAAAAGCGGAGGACCAATTTCACGGCGACACCTATAGGGGCGTGTGGGCAGAGAATGATGATTGTCCAATAATAAAGAAGTCCAGCAGAGGGTGCAAAAATCCCAAACAGAGACAGACTGACTATCATAGTATCCCAGCATGAAAAAATATCACATCCCTTAATATTCTCTCCTTCATCATTGACTCGAGCTAACATGTTTGTATGATACTATTTCTAACATAGATTCTATCATTTTTTTAAGGACATCTGAGAGAATGTACTTTTTCCATGATCTGAAGATCATTCAGACAGCTGTGACAATCCCTACATTTATCACTAACAAAATCATAGTATGGAATATTGGCCCACTCTGTTTGGTCTCCCGGTCGGCCAAGTCTTGGCGGTACAACACAACTCAACCTCTGCCCAGATGTATTCTACTCATTTTTCCCAAAATGGGTAAACAAGTTTACACTCCCAAATTGCAGGAAACATTTTCCTGTTTCTGTCTGACATTTCCAACATAAAATATTTGTTAGTAAGCCCATCCCATGGAGCAGAAGAAGTCAAATAATACCTAAATGTATACATTTACACTGAGTAGATTTCCCACCTAGCCTCCTGTATATAGGGCCAGTAGTTATTTTAAGCACTCCTTGTTGCTCAGATCACACCCTGTGTCCTTCTCTCAAATGCCAATTTTTTTTTGTAAACCATTACAGCCTGCAAAAAACAGCTTCCAAACATTAAATCACTGGATTATTGCCTTGAATGAATTGGCCCTTCGTGATAGAGACTGCAATTTGTAAGTACTTCCAAGTACAGGTCATTAATCTTGTCCTTTCATAAGCAATTGATTCCAGGAAACAGAGACATCACATCCTGTCTACTTCTCTCCAGACTGCTTCAGAATGAACCATTAGTGGGTTTGAAGCATAATCACGTCTATTAGTAGTTGAATCATGTGACAGAACATCCAGAGGTTTGGAAGGATTTCCAAGCTCCTCCTCGATTTTGATCCAACTCAGCTGTTCAGTCTGTTCCTTTCCACTGCTTAACCAATCTAGACATTTCAAATTATATATTGTAGAGCCTTACATTGGAGAGTGCCAGACCTCTTATATCCCCTTGTGATCACATTTTTTTTGTATTTAGAGTGTTTTAGGGAACATCAAGGTTATTGATTGTTTTTAACATCCTCTGAGTGCAGGTCAACATCGGTGGCAAGCCAGAGTAAAAGAGTCATCCCCAACTGTCTTGCTATCATCTTCTCCTCATAATAGCCACCAGAGCTGTGTGGTCATGCCCATATGACACTACCTTGATTTGGCTTCAGATGCCAGGGGCTTAATGGGATCCTTGTCATCAGTGACCACAACAGACAGATTGGGTGATTAAAAATGGTTGAATCAAAGTGGTTGAATCACAAATAACTGATCTCACCTCTCACATATCTCACCTGGAACATTGGAGTGTGTGCACACTGGATATCCCCCATATCTGCAGATATTCCCCATATATACCCCATAGAATATACTGTATGTCTGCAGAACCATGCTGCAGATGTTGTATCACTTTCTGGTTGCCATTGTCATCTTCTACACTGGTGTTATGGGAGAATTTATCACAAAGCATAGTCGCCATCTTGTAAGAATATGTGCTATATGAATGAACTAAGTGTGGAAAGACTCTGAGAGATAAAACATCATGTAAGGTTATTTGTTATGTGTATGAATTAAGTGGGGACCAACTCTGAGAAATAAGTAATAAATAATTTGATTAGGAGGGCACATGGTCACCCTCTCAGGACACTAGAACCACAGGGGTCAGGAGGAGTGTGAGGAAGGATCAGCGGAGCAGACAGGGTCCCTAGGAAAGACTGCAGGCATGAAAGAGTTGGCCACATTTGAATACACAGGAGGGTGGGGGAAGCTCAAGGAAGGAAAAACACACACCTCACCTCAACACCCTGGGTCCAGACAGGACGAAGCCAACGGTTGAATAAGCTCCATCAGAGGGTTACTATTTGTTAAAAATTAACTGATCTCATAATTTCTTACCCTGGCTCTCAAACCTTAATCACTAGTTGTTAATACACATATATTCAACACTCCTCATATTTCTTATCAAGGTAGTGGTAATAAGTTTGCTTACTATCATCAATGTCCTATTACTAGTCTGTGTGCTTCTACTAAAGGTCCAGGGCATTGACATGTTAATTGGTGGGGTGTCTGGTGGGGTGAGACTTGCGGTCTTGTGGTTCTGGGTTAAGCTTTCTTTCTAAAAGAAAAACTTTAGACTACATGATGTATAAGGAAGAGCTAATATAGAGTACGCTTAAGGAAATGGTTAAGACTAAGCTACCTCACCATCTGGTCATCTGTTTCTCAGATCTCAAGCATTTGGTGTCAATACACATCTATTTGATACTCTTTGATTATTGTTGAGGCAGTGTTAATAACTTCACTAGTTAAGAATTATGTCTTATTCTAGGTGTGTGTCTTATTATTGTTAGTACTTTTTAAGTCATTGAATTGTTTCTGAATATTTTGGTTGTAATGGTCTCCTCTAAATTACATGGTTTTCCACAACACTGTGTGCTGGGGCAGCAGGGTGAAGGCAGCCAATGTTAATAGGTTCTGTCCTGGGAGTGGAACTGGAGTCTTTGGTGGAGGTATGTGGAGGATGCTGAGTATACTACTCTGAGGAAACTACTCTCTCTATTATGGACAATGCCTCTCATCCCCTGCATGCCACACTGGAGTCATGGCAGAGCATCTTCAGTCGAAGACTAAGACTCTGTTGCACCACAGAACACCACCAGAGGTATTTTCTGTCAGTGGCCATCAAACAATATAACTCCTCCCCCTTCTGTGGAAGGGACAGTTAAAACACTGAAAACACTGAGAACAATATCTGTTTGTGTCTTTCATCCGGTGGAGCCACTGGAGAGGAGCGTGGTCCGAACAGAAGATGAAGGCGCACCCCATGTGGTAGTAGCACAGGGCATCGACCACCCACTTCATGATGAGGCACTCTTTTTCCATCGTGCTATACCTCTCCTCCCACGTTCTGGCTGAGGTACAGCACTGGCCGGTTGAGCCCATCAACCTGGGATAAGACGGTGCCCAGTCTCCTGTTCAACGCATCAGTCTGTAAAACAAAGGGGAGCATGAAGTTCGGCTTAAATAGGAGTGACTCCCCACAAAGATTTACTTTTTAAACGCCATCTGACATTGCTCAGTCCACTGGACCGGATCTACCACAAAATACATTACCTCCCTCTGTCCAATAACATACTTCTTCGGGTTGGCAGTTTGACCTGCCTCAGCAACTCGAGGACTGCCGCCACCGAGCGGAGATGCTGTGGCCAGGTGTCACTATGGATGATAACATAATCTAGGTAGCCTGCCGCATACTCCAAATGCCCCCGAACAACGAACAACCTCAAACAACCCAAATGGAGATGTGTTAAATTGGTACAACCCATACGGTGTGGAAAAGGCCAATTTCTCCTTGCCGTGCCTAAGCGGTCCAGGAGTTCGTCAACCTCAGGCATGAGAGACTTATCAAATTTGGACACACTATTCACCTTGTGACAACACAGAAGGGAATAGCCCCATCAGGCTTATTTACAAGGGCTCTTCAGGTGCCCTTCTCCCCAGCAACACTTTCTAGCTCCTCCTGGGGGATCCCGAGGTGTTCCCAGGACAGATGAGATATATAATCCCTCCAGCTGGTTCTGGGTCTGTCCCGGGGTCTACTCCCAGTCAGACGTGCCCGGAAAACCTCTAAAGGGAGACGCCCGGGAGGCATCCTGGTCAGATGCCCGAACCACCTCAGCTGACTCCTTTCGATGCGGAGGAACAGTGGCACTACTCCGAGCTCCCTCCGGATGTCTGAGCTCCTCACCTTTCAGTCACTACCTACAGCTCATGACCATAAGTGAGGGTTGGAACGTAGATGGACCGGTAAATCGAGAGCTTCGCCTTCCGGCTCAGCTCCTTCTTCACCACAATGGACTGGTACAGCACCTGCATTACTGCAGATGCCGCACCAATCCGTCTGTCCATCTCCTGTTCCATTTTTCCCTCACTCGTGAACAAGACCCCGAGATACTTGAACTCCTTTGCGTGAGGCAGCAACTCACTCCCAACCCGGAGGGAGCAGTCCACCATTTTCCGGCAGAGAATCATAGCCTCAGACTTGGAGGTGCTGATTCTCATCCCGACCGCTTCACACTCGGCTGCAAACTGCCCCAGTGCATCCTGGACGTTGCGGTCTGATGTAACCAACAGAACTACATTGTCTGCAAAGAGCAGGGATGCAATTCTGAGGTCCCCAAACCGGACACCCTCCTCACCTCGGCTACGCCTTGAGATTCTGTCCAGTCCCCCTTTTTGAAAATGGGGACCACCACCCTGGTCCGCCATGCCACACGTACTGTCCCCTACCCCCACGTGACATTGAATAGGTGTGTCAGCCACGACAGCCCCACAATGTCCAGAGCCTTCAGCATCTCATGGCGAATCTCATCCACACCTGGTGCCTTGCCACCGAAGAGCTGTCTGACTACTTCGGCGACTTCTTCCAAGGATATGGGTGAGGCTTCCCCTGAGGCTTCGGACTCTGTCTCTTCCCCAGAGGGCGTGTTGGTCGGGTTCAGGAGTTCCTCCGGAAGTGTTCCTTCCACCGTCCGACAACATCCTCAGTCTGGGTCAGCAGTTCTCCTCCCCGACTGAGTACAGCCTGAGCTAAGCCCTGCTTTCCCTCCCTGAGTCGCCGAACGGTTTGCCAGAAGTTCTTTGAGGCCAACCAAAAGTCCTTCTCCATGGCCTCCCACACCCGGGTTTTTGCTTCGGCGACTGCTGATGCTGCAGCCCTCCTGACCTCTCAGTACCCGTCTGCTGTTTCGGGAGACCCCTGGGACAACCAAGCCTGAAAGGCCTCCTTCTTCAGCCTGACGGCTTCCTTCACCGCTGGTGTCCACCAGTGGGTTCTTAGGTTGCCGCCACGACAGGCACCGACAGCCCTCTGACCACAGCACCTAGCCGCCACCTCTGCAATGGAGGCTCTGAACATGGCCCACTCGGATTCCATGTCCATAACCTCCCCCGGGTTACAAGAGGAGTTCTTCCAGAGGTGAGAGTTAAAGACGCTATGGACAGGGACTTCCACCAGACGTTCCCAATTCACCCTCACCACCCGCCTGGGTTTACCAGGTCTGTCCAGCAGCCTCCCCCGCCATCTGATCCAACTCACCACCAGGTGGTGATCAGTTGAGAGCTCTGCACCTCTTTTTACCCGAGATTAAAATCGGATTCATGAATATCAGATCGCTTTCAACTAAAGCGCTCCTGGTCCAGGATCTAATTGTTGAGCATAGGATAGATTTCATGGGCCTGTGTGAGACCTGGTTAAAACTGGATGTCTGCCCCTTAATGAAGCTACTCCACCTAACTATGTGAATTCACAACTGTCCCGTGAATCTGTGAAAGGTGGTGGAGTGGCTCAAATCTCTAACGCAATGCTGGTCCTAAGACCAAAGAGCAGCTACATCTTTTCATCCTTTGAGGTGCTAGCTTTCAGCTCCTCAGTTCGCATTAAGCAGAGAGATCATGGCATTGCAGATTCCTTTTTTTTGGCTATAGTCTATCGCCCTCCAGGCCCCTACTCAATTTTCATGGATGAGTTCTCTGAGTTCGTGGCTGATATTGTTACCTATTCTGATAATGTTTTGCTTATGGGGGATTTGAACATCCATGTGAATACCTCATCTGACCCTCTTCAAGCGTGCTGTAATAAAACCTCTCCTCAAGAAGCCTGCCCTAGACCCTGAAGCTCTTAGTAGCTACCGGCCCATATCCAATCTTCCTTTCCTTTCTAAAATACTTGAAAAAATTGTAGCTAGCCAAATCATCAACCACATGATGGTAAATAATTTATTTGAACCCTTCCAATCTGGGTTCAGGACCCTTCACTCCACTGAAACTGCTGTGGTCAGAGTGGTGAACGACCTTCTCC